>WBNM01011834.1:0-11660 GCA_013399055.1 Ramphastos sulfuratus | reverse complement strand
GAAAGAAAATGTGCCCCATATTGGGTCATGAAGAAGTTCAGGTCTCTGTATTCACATCACCTTAGTGGTATTACCCATGTATGGCAATTTAATGGCTCTTCAAGCAATTTCATACCCAGTTCAATATGTCCATGTTCTTCACAAGACAGCTCCCGGGCAGGGAGGTTGATTTCAGCTCAGCAAGGATTAGAAGATTTGGTTCTATCTCATAAGCAGCTGAGGAAATGCCACCTCCCATCCCTCATCCTGGTGATTAGAGAAGATAAAGGGTAGAAGCAGACCCAGCCCAGCCAGCTGACCCCACATGTTTCAGTTTTCCTGAGCAGATCCTTGTTAACCACGAAACTCTTCTCCTTGTTTTTCACAGACCTCACCGGGCACCCTCCCAACCTAACCAGTTATTCCATCTGCAAGGACAGGCTCTGACTCCCCCCACCCTGGTCCTCCTAGTCCCACCATCTGCTCTTCATTTTTGAGCTTCCCCAGACAATGACTCACTGGTTTTGCTCACACCCCACTGGAGCCTTGGTGCAACCACAGCTAAGAATAAACCCAAACCACTCCTGATTATGTTTACTGGGGCACGACCAGTGCCCCATGAAGCCCCTTGGCCATTTTATGTGGGACCAGCCTGCCCTTCTCAACCCTCCCCCTCGCCTCACTGGTTTGTCACCTGCTCCCCAAAGCTCAGCACATCAAGGCTGCAGTGCTGCTGAGTCTGCACAATCTCACTTCTCCTGACTCTCTTCTGGCCTCTGCGGCATCCAGATGTGGAGGGGTCAGCACCTGTGTGATGGATTTGGTATCCAGCTGTGTCAGATTCTGGATTTTCCTGCCAGAACCATGCCCAGATATACCAGGCTCTTCATCCCTGTGCAGGGCACATCACCAACCTGGCACAGCTCAGCATTCATCTGTGCAGCACCCAGCTGTGTAGAGCATCAGTGTACAGCACAGTATCCAGATGTGCAGAGCTCAGTATCCAAATGTCCAGGGCTCAGCACCCAGCTGTGCCGATCTCCTTATGACTGTGTGAGAATCAGCACTAGCCCATGCAGAGCTCAACATCAGGTTGGGCAGCATCCAGATGTGCTGGACTTGGTACCCAGCTGTGCCATCTCCATGCAGAACTCAGCATCCAGCTATGCCAGATTCACTACCCAGCTGCGCCAGGCTCCTTATGCAGAGGAGCTCAGCACCAACCCATGCAGAGCTCAGCACCAGGCTCGGCAGGATTCAGCTGTGCAGAGCTCAACATCCAACCATGCCAGAGTCACATCCAGCTGTGCCAAGCTCCTTATCCCTGAGCAGCCTGACACAACTCAGCTTCCAGCTGTGCAGTATCCAGCTGTGTAGAGCATACAGGCACAGCATGAAACCGGCAGGATTTAACATCCAGCTGTGCCGAGCTCAGCACCGGGCTACCCTGAGGCATCCTGGTCATGCAGGGCAAGGAGTTTGGCCATATGTTGGACATCTCCACTTAGGCAGGAAGCCAGGGAGAGGCAGAGAAAATTCCCAGCTGGAGACTAACAGCAGGGACTTGCTCCAGGGAAAGGGCAGGGAAAGTTTTTGGCAGAGTGGAAAGGTTTCATCACTGAGATATCATCAGGCTGAGATCTTTCCTCAGGGAAATTTGTTTTCTTAACTCATTTCCAATGAACATTTCCTGGTCTGAAAGAGTCACCTGCATGTCATGGTGGGGGTGTTGGTGTTTGGTTTTCCTTCAAGAAGTTGAAGGCTTTNTTTCCTTCAAGAAGTTGAAGGGAGGGCAGATTTAGACTGGATATCAGCAAGAAATTCTTTACAACGAGGACGATGAAACACTGGAACAGGTTGTCCAGGGAGCCTGTGGATGTCCCCTCCCTGGAGGTATTCAAGGCCAGGTTGGACAGGGTTTTCAGCAACCTGGTCTAGTGGAGGTGTCTCTGTTAATGGCAGGGGAGTTGGAACTAGATGATCTTTAAGGTCCCATCCAACTCAAGCTATTCTATGAATCTATGAATAAGTTGAGCACCTTCTTGGATGTTCTAGCAAGAGAGGAGCTGCATGTCAATGTATGTTTATTGATACTGGTTGCAGCATCCATGTGTCTCCTCTTGGCACCTTACAGCATCATCAAGGGGTTAAGGAGGTAGGTATGGGAAGCAGAATGATAGAATCATAGAATGGTAGGGGTTGGAAGGGACCTCCAGAGATTATTAAGTCCAACTGCCCTGAGAAAGCAGGGTCACCCAGGGCAGGTCACAGTAGTGTCTCCAGATGGGTCTTGAAAGTCTCCAGAGAAGGACAGTGCACAGCCTCTCTGGGCAGTCTGCTTCAGGGCTCCATCACCCTCACAGTAAAAAAGTTTCTCCTCATGTTGAGCTGGAACTTTCTGTGTTCCCGTTTGTATCCATTGCCCCTTGTCTTATCACAGGACACCACTGAAAAGAGACCAGCACCTTCTCCTTTGTACCTTAGCAGCCCTGGTGGTGTTAGGTCAACAGTTGGACTTGATGATCTTAGAGGTCTTTTCCAACCAAGACAATTCTACAATTCTTGACAGAGACCTTTGAGACCCCAGCCCTTGCTACCTGGGTGCCAACAGCTTGGCCCATGCTCGCCAGTTGAGCTGGTGGCNACCTTTGAGACCCCAGCCCTTGCTTGGCCCATGCTCCCCAGTTGAGCTGGTGGTTGGAGGTGGCAGATGCCAGCAGCCTGCCCTGTCCCACAGTTCTGGAGGCAGCAGTTTCCTCAGGGTTCGGCAGCAGAAGGCTATGGACTTTCTGATTTTTAATTAATGCGACTGATTCGGCGTGTGTTGGGAAAGGGGAGGGCTGGGGACGGGAAATTGTCCCTTGGAGGGACAAACCCTGACAACCTTGTCAGCCCCAATTAGCGGGTAATTACCTCCGTGATGTGCGTCTTTATTAATCCAATTAATGGAGCGGGTGGCGTGACCTCGGCAGATCTGCTGACTCAGGGTGATGCTCCACAAGAGAGAACGTGGAAAGGGGCTGGAGGAAGGAGTGAATTCCTCCTCTCCTGAACCATCTTCTTCGTCGCTAATTAGAGTGGTTGTGGTTGGCATGGTTTGGGCAACTGGGATGTTTCCCAGCCTGGTCCCAACTGCTTCCTCTTCTGTTCCCACTTTTCCTATCTAGCATCCATCTACATGGTTTGAGAAGGCTAGGATGTTCCCCAGCCTGACCCCAACAGCTTCCTCTTCCATTCCTCCTCTTCCTATCTCCCATCCATCCACCTTCTTTGTCTTTTTATCCTCATAGTCATCCATCCATCTTCTAATAGAGAGAGAAATAATCCTCTCTCAGCATGTCCAGCCCAACATGGCTGTGATCCAGGACATGGGGGGTCTCTCCTAGTCTGGAGTACTGGTCTTATCCCTGGTGACTTCTTCAAAGGGTTCCAAAGGTCTCAGTGTACAAAACTGGATGGTGTAAAGCTCAACGCTAGGTGGTGACAGGATAGATGGAAAGACAGATGGATGGACAGATGGATCAATGGAAGGTTAGAGAAGGTGGCTAGATATATAGATAGGCTGATAGGTAAAGAGATGGATGGGTAGGTAGGTGGATAGATGGACTGGTAGATAGATGAATGGTTAGATGGATGGACAGATAGATGGATGCAGAGGCAGATAAATAGGTAGGTAGATAGGTGGATAGATAGCCTGATAGAGGAGAATGAATGGATAGATGGATGGATGGATGGAGGGATGGATGGATGGATGGATGAACAGATATTGATGGACCTGGGGCAAAAAGATTGCTGCTGCTGCTGTGTGTGGGTCCGGGTGGGTAGGAGGAACCTGTGGATACAGCTGGACAGACTGATAGTGACAGGGAGGCCATATGCAGGTCAGGTGTGTGGGGGGACAGTCAGGTGTTTTGCCCAGGTCATACCCCTGGCATACCTACCTTGCCTAGCTGGCAGCATCCATACCATCACAGAGCACAGGCAGAGAGTGATGCCCAGTGTGGATGGTGGTGCTGCTCATATGCTGATGTGTTTTCTGGCCCACAGCCATTTGTCCTGGCCATCTGTGAGGAGAACATCCTTGCCAAAACAGAAAAGATGCATCACAAATGGAGGTGTTCCCCTCCATGCAAGAGACAGTCCCAGAGGGCTGAAAGCCCTCCATGAAAAGAACATTCTGAAGGTCCCCCAGATCCATCTTCATAGTTGGGATTCTAGTACTGGGTGACACAATGAAAGGAAATGGCCTGAAATTGTGGCAGGGAGGTTTAGGTTGGATATTAGGAAAACATGGCTTTTCTGAAAGAGTGGCCAGGCATTGGAACAGGCTGCCCAGAGAAGTGACGGAGTCACCATCCCTGCTGGTGTTCAAGAAACATGTGGATGTGGCGCTGGCACTTTGGGACATGGATTAATGGCCGTGGTGGTCCTCACTTGAAGATTGGATCTTAGAGGTCTTTTCCAACTGAAATAATTCCATGACTCTGTGCTGCTGGACACTAACCAGGCAGGGCAGGAGCTGAGGTGGAAAAAGTGGAGAGAGGTCTTTTTCTTTTCTTTTCTTTTCTTTTCTTTTCTTTTCTTTTCTTTTCTTTTCTTTTCTTTTCTTTTCTTTTCTTTTCTTTTCTTTTCTTTTCTTTTCTTTTCTTTTCTTTTCTTTTCTTTTCTTTTCTTTTCTTTTCTTTTCTTTTCTTTTCTTTTCTTTTCTTTTCTTTTCTTTTCTTTTCTTTTCTTTTCTTTTCTTTTCTTTTCTTTTCTTTTCTTTTCTTTTCTTTTCTTTTCTTTTCTTTTCTTTTCTTTTCTTTTCTTTTCTTTTCTTTTCTTTTCTTTTCTTTTCTTTTCTTTTCTTTTCTTTTCTTTTCTTTTCTTTTCTTTTCTTTTCTTTTCTTTTCTTTTCTTTTCTTTTCTTTTCTTTTCTTTTCTTTTCTTTTCTTTTCTTTTCTTTTCTTTTCTTTTCTTTTCTTTTCTTTTCTTTTCTTTTCTTTTCTTTTCTTTTCTTTTCTTTTCTTTTCTTTTCTTTTCTTTTCTTTTCTTTTCTTTTCTTTTCTTTTCTTTTCTTTTCTTTTCTTTTCTTTTCTTTTCTTTTCTTTTCTTTTCTTTTCTTTTCTTTTCTTTTCTTTTTTTTTTTTTTTCCTCTTCATGGCTCTCTTGTGGAGTGACCTCTCCTTTGTCTTTCCCCACAGATGGAGCCTCAATTAAATTCGGAAATACATTTTTTAATAGGACTTTCACCTCAGCTCCCTCCCGGGCTATTAAAGCCATTATGGTAGAGTTAAGTAAAGAACCACCAGGCAGGCAAGAAGCTTTGAGAGCCTCTCGTTGCTGTCATCACATGTTTATGGTCCAGGCAATGTTTTGCTTTATTAAAGATTCAGGAGCCATTTCCGAACGGCTCACTTCTGTCCTTCCCATTAAAGACCTGCTTCTTCGTGACTGCAGGAGATTAAAAAAAAAAATCACACAAAAGGAGGATTACTCCTAAGATGGGAAAGAGAAGATGAAGTGGTTGGAAAAGTCTAAGGGTATGGAAGGAGGTGCTCCACAGGAGAAAGAAGGAAGATGCGCTGCACAGCACTGCCTTGAGTTGCAAAGCCTTGGAAAGGTTCCCAGCAGAAAAGGACCTGGAGATGCTGGTGGACATCTCACTGAACATGAGCCACTGTGTGGCCAGGTGGCCAAGAAGGCTATCAGCATCCTGGTCTGTATGAGCAATAGTGTGGCCAGCAGCACTACAGCAGGGATTGTCACCCTGTGTTGGGCACCTGTGAGGCCATACATTGAATTCTAGGGTCAGTTTTGGGGCCTTTGCTTCAAGAAAGACATTGAGGTGGTGAGGCAGGTTCTAAGAAGGGAAATGAAGTTGGTGAAGGGTCTAGAGGACATGATCTAGTGAGGAACAGCTGAGGGAACTGGCATTGTTTAGTCTGCAGAAAAGGAGGCTGAGGGGAGGCCTTCTGGCTCTCTACAACTCCCTGAAAGGAGGTTGGAGACAGGTAGGAGTTGGTTTCTTTTCCCAAGAAACAAGTGATAGGACGAGAGGAAACAGCCTCAAGTGGGACATGAGAAACAATTTCTTCACTGCTAGAGTGGTCAGGCATTGGAACAGGCTGCCCAGGGAGGGGGGGAAGTCACCACCCCTGGAAATGTTTAAAAAAATGTATAGACGTGGCAGTTTTGGGACATGGCGCAGTGGCCATGGTGGTGTAGGGTTGATGATTGGACTTGATGATCTCACAGATCTTTTGTAGCCTTAATGACTCTGTGATTCTTTGCATTCGTTGCCCCTGAGCGCTACAAGGAGTTAAGCAGGACACAGCTCCTGGGGAGTCATGGAGGTTGCTGGCTCAGCTCAAAGCAAAGACAAATCCCTACCTAACCCATGCAGAGTGAGGTCACACCAGGTCGACTTGCTCCTACACATGAGGGTCCTCCACTGACTACCAGGACCCTGAAAACCTTCTTGCTCCACAGCACGACTGTCTTGCCCCACAGTATGACCCCTATTGTCCTACTGCATGACTCTTCCGCCCTCCTGAATGTCTGCCTTGCTGCACAGCACAACCTTCTTACTCCATAGACTCAGAGTATGTCCATTTAGCTCAACAGCCCCATTGTGCTATTGACCAATAGCACTCTTGCTCCATAGCATGACCTCCTTTCCCCATAGCGTATCCACTTTGCTCTACAATATGACCTTTCTTCATCGCAGCATGAATTCCTTGCCCCATAGCATGTCCATCTTGCTCCATAACATGACCCTTCCCTCATCACAGCATGATCTCTGTGCCACAGCATAACATTCTTGCCCTTTTTGCTTGATATAGACACAGAATGATCTCCCAGGGCACTCTGCAGCCTGTGAAAATGTCTCATCTCTGGTCCAGCCTGAGTTTCTTACTCTGGATAAAGCACTGCTGGATGAAAGGGCCCAAAGGGTGCTGGTAAATGCAGTTAAATCCAACTGGCAGCCAGTCACAAGTGGTTTCCCCCAGGGCTCAGTGTTGGGACCACTTCTGTTTAACATCTTTATGATAACCTTGATGAAGACATAGAGTGTGTGATCAGTAAGTTTGCAGATGACACCAAATTGGGTGGCAGTGTTGATCTGCAGGAGGCTAGGAAGGCTCTATAGAGGGACTTGAATAGTTTGGATCCATGGGCCAATATCAATGGCATAAGCTTCAATAAGATCAAATGCCAGGTCCTGCACTTGGGCCACAACAACTCCAAGCAAAGCTACAGGCTTGGGGCAGTGTGGTTGGAAAGCTGTTTGGCAGAAAGGGCCCTGGGGGTTGTAGTAGACAAACAATATGAGCAAACAGTGTGCCCAGGTGGCAAAGAAAGCCAATGGCATCCTGGCTTGTATTAAAAATGCTGTGTCCAGCAAGAGTTGGGAGGTGATTGTCCCCTTGTACTCAGCTCTGGTACGGCCAGACCTTGAGTATTGTGTTCAGTTTTAGGCACCTCAATACAAGAGGGATGTGGAGATGCTGGAGCCAGTGCAGAGGAGGGCAACGAAGCTGGGGAAGGGCCTAGAGAATTAATCTTATGAGGAGCGACTGAGGGAGCTGGGGCTAGTTAGCCTGAAGAAAAGAAAGCTGAGGGGAGCCCTCATTGCTGTCTACAGTTACCTGAAAGGACATTGTGAAGAGGCTGGTGCTGGACTCTTCTCACAGGTAAATAGTGATAGAAGAAGGAATGGCCTCAAGCTGTGACTGAGTAGGTTTAGGCTGGACATTAGAAAATATTTTTTTCCCAGCAAGAGTGGTCAGGTATTGGAATGAGCTGCCCAGGGAGGTGGTGGAGTCACCAACCCTGGATGTGTTGAAAAGTTGTTTGGATGTGGTGCTTGAGGATATGGCTTGAGTGTGAACTTTTCAGAGTAGGGATAACAGTTGGACTTGGTGATCCTGAGGGTCTTTTCCAAGTTGAATGTTTCTGTGACTCTGATTCTGTGATGGTGAAGTCTGAGGTGCAGTGGAAGCTTGTCCATCTCTTGCTGTTGCTCTTACAGTGAGAAGATGCTCCTCTTGTGGAGATGCAAATCCCGGGGTAGGGCAGTTGTGTCTAAAGTGGAAGTTTGGCAAACTAAGATAAGGAAGGGGCTGTGTGAGAGACTGTGTGAAAGCTACTAACTTAGAAAAGCTGAACCATAATGCCTCAAGACATGACCTGGGGATAAATCCCATCGAGGACCAGCATCTTCCCCCATCTTCTTTTGGACTACAGACCACAGACCCTTCAGAAACACTCATGTTCCACAGAAAATAGGGCACAAGAGGTCAAAGATGATCTCTTCTCCATCCCTGACCCACTACCAGACCAGATGCACCATGGGCCAGGTCTGACTTGCTCCCACACATGCTCCTGTGCATGTGAAGGTGGTGGAGCACTCTCCAGGGACCACATAAGGATAGGAGAGGTGGAACTCTAGCCACTGCTTTCGTCCCTGGTAGGAAGCAGCTGTAGGAAGCAGCTGAAGGTGACAGACCTGGGGGACAAGCAGGTGCCTGGCGGGTCCTTGCTGGTGGTAAGCTGTCTTCTTCTCCCAGCAGCACTCTGCCCACTGGGCAGACAGAAGACCTGCTGTGGGACAGCATCGAGACGACTGAGCAAGGGTTGGCTTGGGTGTGAGCATGTAGATGGGTTTGCACAAAGTCATGGGCGTGGAGCTGCATGCATGGGGCCGTGTAGCATGGGGGGCAACTCGGGACTCGAACAGCACCCGCCCTGTGCAGGAGCGGCTTGGGGTGAGGAAGAGTAGGGCAGGCTGTAGGTAGCAGCATTCAGCATGCAACGACTCTGCCCTCTAGTGGCAAAGCTGCCAGCTTACAGTTCCACCAGCTGCTGAACCTGCTGCTTTCGCCCCTGCAGCTCCAGCGGGGCCTCAGGACCAGCTTGTGGGAGCAAGATAGGTGTCCCCAATGCTCCCAGCAAGATTTCAGACCTTCCTTTCTGGGGTGGATAGAGCTCAGAGCCTTTGACTTTATTATTTGCACACTTTCCACGTAAGAAGTTTGAAGAAGTTACAGTTGAAAACTACTTTCCACACAGTGCTTTGCAACGTGCTGGTCTCCAGAGCACCCCAGGGATACCTCTACTCGACCTTGGGTGGTAGTGTGGGTCCAGGGGTGCTTCAACCCTCCCTGGGCTGGTGCTGCGCTGAATGGGTGCATTGCACAGGGTGCTGCTGCCCTCCAGTGGGCTCAGGCTGGAAAGGAGGGTGGCAGCGGGCACCTCACTTTGCACTGAGAACACCAGTACTCAGAAGGGTCGAGGTGGGATGTGGGGCTAAGGTTGACGTCTTCCATGGGCTGTAAAGCCCTGGACCAGGCTGCCCAGGGGAGTGGTGGAGTCCCTATCTTTGGAAGGATTTAAAAGCCCTGGAGATGTGGTGCTGAGGGACATGGCTTAGTGGTGCTGGGTTAATAGTAGACTTGATGACCTTCCAACTAAAACAACTCTACGATTCCATGATGGAGCAAGCACGACAGGACAAAGTGGGCACAGCATCACTGCAGTTCCTGGCAACAGAAGAAAGCCTGCTGTGTGCCATCCTTCACCTGAGACAATCCTGTTGATCCACTCCTGGTCCAGGACTGTTTGAAAGTAGCACCAGGTGCTGCTGAAGGATCTGATCCTGAAATTGCAAAGTGGTGGGTGAAAGGCTGGGTATGAGCCAGCACTGTGCACTGCCAGCCTAGAGCCAGCTGTGCCCTGGGCTGATCCCCACTAGCATGGGCAGCAGGTTGATGGAAGGGGAATCTGCCCCTCTGCTGCACTCTGCTGAGACCCCACCTGCAGTGCTGGGGCCAGCTCTGGAGTCCTCAGCACAGGAGAGACATGGACCTGTTGGAATGAGGTGAGAAGAGGCCATGGTATTTATGGCAGGCCTGGAAATCCTCTGTTGTGAGGCCAGGCTGAGAAAGTTGGGGTTGTTCATCCTGGAGAACAGAAAGCTCCAGGGAAACCTCCTGGTGGCCTTTCAGTGCTTAAAGAGACCAATAAGAAAGCTGGAGACAGGACAAGGGGTGATTGTTTGAAACTAAAAGAGGGAGATCTAGACTAGAGAAAAGGAAGAAATTTTTCACAGTGAGGCACTGATTCAGGTTGACCAGATATGGTAGATGTCCTATCCCTTGAATCATTCCAGGTCAGGTGATCTGGGGCTCTGGGCAACCTGCTCTAGTTGCAGATGTCCCTGCTGACAAGAGGACCTTGCATAGCTGCAGTATCCCAGCACCAAACCATCTTTGGGCTAAGGACCATCAGCCCAGTAGCTGCTTTCCCTCTGTTGTCCCCAGGGAACAGGCAGGAGCATTAATTTGTAGCCTCCAGAGAAGCTATTATGGGTTATGCTGCCAATGAGCCGTGAAGTGAGGACATGGCCACGACTCCTGACACTGCAGGTAGCTTCTCCTCTTCTATTAAGAGATCTGTTGTGTGCTTAATGGAGAGGAAAATCAAAACACCTTCCCACCATGCTGGAAGGGCTGAAATATGGGCCAGGAGATTTTCATTATCAAGCATGAAGCTCTGAGAGGAGGAAAATTCAACCTCAAAAGGAGGAAACTGGAATGAATCGCCCTTAGATGCCTGGGCTCTCCCTGATAGGGTTTTCCAGGGTGGCAGGCACCACTATTTGCTGTCTCAAGGGCCCTAGAAATCAGCCAGGGATAAAAATAAACCTTTGCATCTTCTTCTAGTCAAAAGATTCCCCTAAGAGGTGCACACATGGCCTCAGCTCTGGAGCCTACCCTGGAGCACCTCTCCTCAGAGACACAAGTTGCAGAGACCTCAAGTTCCAAGCTACTCTAAAGCTATTTTTGCAATGGTTCTTGAGCTTTCCACTCACATTGTCCCTCACCATCAGGATCCTACAGGATATCTTCACCGCCTAGTCCAGATGGAGAAGACAGACATGGAGAGAAGCAGTGAGCACCAGGTTCTTGCTGACAGAGGACACATCTCATTAGAATATACATCATCCCTGCTATGGAGTCATGTTTCCCACATCCACTGAACGTGGGTAGGAAAAGGATATGCTGCAGCAGAAGATCTTACTGTGGGTGGCTTAAAAATCTTGGAGCAGCTATGAGGTTGTTGCTGAGTACAGGAGGGAGTCTGATGAAGAGGGAAGCACCTGACCCTAACCCTAACCCTAACCTGACCTAAACCTGACCTTAACCCTAACCTGATCCTAACCCTGTCCCTAACCCTAACCCTAACCATAACCGTAACGCTAACCTTAATCTGATCCTAAAACTAACGCTGAGGATAATCCTATTTCTAATCCTAAATGTAACCCTAACCTGACCCTAACCCTGTCCCTAACCCGAACCCTAAACCTAACCCTAACCTGACCCTAACGCTAACCATAACCTGACCCTAACCCTAATCCTAACCCTAACCCTAAACCTAACCATAACCCTAACCCTAACCCTAACCCTAACCCTAACCCTAACCTGACCCTAACTCTAACCCTAACTGGACTCTAAATATAACAGTAACCCTAACTGTAACTCTAACCATAAACCTAACCCTAACCCTAGCCCTAACCATAAACTCATGCTAACCTGACCCTTACCCTAACCATAAACCTAAGCCTAACCCTAACCCTAACATGACCCTGACCCTGAACCTAAATATAACACAAATCCTAACCCGACCCTAAATCTAAC
>WBNM01011833.1:0-15883 GCA_013399055.1 Ramphastos sulfuratus | reverse complement strand
AATTCTGTGATTCTGTGATGTTTATTCATGCTTTGTAACATTAGCCTTCTCTTCTCCAGGCTAAACAAGCCTTTCCTCACAGGAGAGATGCTTCAGCCCTTTGACAATCTTCATGGACCTCCTTTGAACTGTCACTTGTCTCCTTTCTTCTGAAACTCAGGCCTTCATTAGCCAATTTAACTATATGTGCTTAACATTTTAACGAACTGTCATGAGTCCACTGTTCAGACCACGACAGTAACCCAGTCATTTTATGTTTATTCTATGGAGAAACAGAGAAGATGATCAAGATCACATCTGAACACAAAATTTTATTAAAACCCTATTTATAAGTTTAAATGTTTNTCTATGATTCTATGATTTTCCCTGACTTTTAGGTCGAGTGACACCAGATCTTATTTTTGTTAAAAAGATTTAATGGTACAATTTGCATAATGTATGTGACTTTTTTTTGCCCAAGAACTTTATGTATGTGGTTTGGTGAGTGAAGTTGGAACGCAACACATTCCTGTAATCTGTCCAGCTCTGACATTTTTGTTTCTTTATTCAGTATTGTGATGGGTTAGGATCTTCCCTCGACACCCCACATCCCCCCCCACACACTGTTGGTATTTACAAGACTAGCTCAAATGGCTTGGAAGTAAGATGATTTACAGCAAAGGAAAATTTACAAGCATCTATACACAATATATTTACAAGTGTTTACAATTATATGCAAGTTAGAAATAATACAGAAATTGAAACTCTCTCCCAGGCAAAGAAAAACTGCCTAGAAGGGCTCAAAGCTACCACCTCTTTCTCCCTCTCTATCTGCCTTCCAGGCCAGGAGCCAAAACAAGCAAGTCAACAAAGCTTACTTGTTACTTGTTAGTGGAGAGATACTAGAGTGGAGTTGGGGAAGCAAATAGATCCAACAACACAGATGAGAGTGGGAGAGATTATTTACATTTTGGCTTTTTATCCCTCTCAGCAAACCTATGAATGATATAGACTTCATCATTATTTTCTTTTCAGAACCAATGATCTGACTTCTCTCATTAAAGTATTCCAATTAGCCTCACACCAGCACAAGCGTCTGCACTGGTGCTGACAGAGGTGTCAGAAGAAGTTGTGTATCATATGAGTGGATTTGTCACGCGTATGAATCAGTTTTTATCACAGCTCTGGATCATTCTTCAGAAAGTACTGACTGCTTTGGTCTTAATTATAAAGTCACTCTTTGTGTTTCTCAATATGGTCAGCTGTGTAGCCATTCATAGAATCATTTTGTTTGAAATTTAGAATTTAGATATCAAAATGTTTCTGTCTTTTTCTCTGAATTTATCTATGAAGTTTTCAAAAGTGCTTCAATAGCCTTGATTCAAATTACTGTTAATCTGGTTCAAAGGTCTTATGTCTCCTCCAGAGACAATCCATGTTTTAGCACACTTTGTCACGAGGCACATTCTCTTACCCAAGTGCCAGAAATAAAATGTAGGCTATGAGATTTAAAGCAGAACTGTGGCTTAGTTTGAAGACAAGGTTAGAAAGATTTTTTTTTTCTAACTGAATCCTAATTGCATGTCAAATAGAAACAAATCTGAGGTATTTCCTTGGGAGTAGAAGGCTGTCTGAGGAACTGAGCTCAAGTTTTGAATTAAACACAAAGCCTTGGCAAAGTATCTTGATGTTTTTGTGGGTCTTATGGTTTTGTTTGTTTGTTTTGTTTTGTTGGTTTTTTTCCTTGGTGGTTGGCAGGTTTTTGTCGTGTTTGTTTTTTTGTTTGGGGATTTTTTTTTTTAATGAGCTATTTAACAAGTGAGATGGAACAATCCTGACATCTTTGCTTCTTTTGACATTTGCAGCTACCCAGTACATGGGTCCCATCGAAAAAAAAGGAAATATTCTTTTTATGCCTCATCTTAAATCCTCTGTCAATTATAGGTTTGTCCCAGCATTTGCGAAAGTTCATCTAACTTCTATCACTTATTTTATGATCTCAATCTCATTTAAAACATCGTAGTTCCAATCTACTTAACATTTTAACCTGAGGCAACAATAAGAATATAATCTTCACATTTGAAATGACAGTTTTGTTGTGTTTTTATATCATTCAAAAAGTATATGTAGCAATGTGATACCTACTATGATATGGTATGGTTTTGGCATAGGTTGTGTTGCATCTGTCTTTGGTAGAAATTTTAGCCATCAAGGTGCAAAATTTATGCTGATGTAATCAAAACACCAAAAATATTTTACTGTCTTCTGCCACCCTTCCTTCAAAGCACTCTAAAAGTAGTCCTTGATTAATAATTCTGATTATATCCTTCAAACGTGGTTCATATAGAAAACTTCCTTGTCTTTTATAAGCTGACTTTTGTGACTCCATATTTTTTGAGTAGGAAAAAATACAACAGAAACTGCAAAAAGCTTTCATAGGACAAAATTTATGTCCATTCAAATCCTCATAGAACTTTCTGCTTAGGTTCTTTAATGATTCTTATTGCAAAAAATAGCTATTCATACTTTGTAACATTAGGCACTTACATTGTAAATCAAGGCCCATGCCTGATAGATATCCACTGTACTTTATAGGAGCAACAGAAATGTAATAACTAGTATCAACCAGTGCTCATGAACTGTTATTCCTGGCTAGCACACTTAAAACCACCTGGCTGATACTCATTGTTCTCTGCCTCATTTTTGCCCTTTTATTGTCCTCCACCTTTTAAGTCCTAGCCAGTAACTCCACTAATAGAGCAACAAATTTACTGGCAAGCTCTGCAACAGCTGAGCCCATCCCAGTTGCTCTGTGCCAGTTAGCCAGCTGGTAAGCTGGGAATGATCTGAGAACTGGCTGCAGTGTTGTTTCACAGAGCAAAAAGAAACTGCGGTATTTGCTTTAGAGAGTTTTTTTTCCCCCTTTGCTATGGCATAGTTTGCTGGTCATGTTTGCTGGTATAGAAATGTTAATATGGAGGACAGGAAAGGGAAAAGCAAGCAAAGAAGTTACGTAACTGCACTTGGAGAGCAGGGTAGTATTTCCTAGAAGTGAACAAAGTATTCTACAAAATACAAAATTCAGAATAAATATGGAAACTTAAAATATCATGTTTATTTCCATAGCTGGCATAATATCAATTACATTATTAAATTTAACTGCATGAGCAAATTACTAACTCAAGTCTTGGTGTTACTGATTACTTTTGGTTCTACTACACAAATATCATTTTATCTATCTCTCAATTCTTGTCTTAAAAATCTCTATTTTCTTACTGTTCTACTACATTTCTGTTTAAGTACATTTGTTGTAGTAAAGGTTTAGAAAAATATGAGGCTATGAATCGACCTCATTCAACTGAGATATCTCTTTCCAATCCTGGGAGCATTTGTTTTTCCTCAGATCTGTCAACACAGAGCTCCAGTGACATAACTAAAACTCTAAGAAGATAATTTTTATATCTCAGTGCTTCAATATATATTCTTGTACACTGAGCTATGTCTGCATTAACAAATTATGAAGATCTTTTGAATCTGGTCTTCCACAGCAGGGTGATAGCCCAGTCATTCATCTAAGTTCATCAGTCTTTCTTCTGCTTTAATACATGTTTTATTTCATTCTAAATAAAGTGGAATAGCTATAACAGTGTTGCACTCCTTGATGATTATTTAGGAGAAATTTGAAGACAGACTTTTAAGTACAATGTGTTTTAAATGATAAAGTGGGCAGCTCAATGTAATACTGAAGGAAAGCCTTTCTAAGGAACAAGGACACAAACTGGTAACACTAATTATTAACGTCATACCTCCATGTCATGGATGGCCAATAGGCCTAAAACATTTCCTGGCTTGTCCCATCCTTCTGTTGATAGGGGGAAGCAAGGGTGGGAGGAAAACAAAGGCTCGTGCCAATATGTCCCCTTCCGAAGTAATAAACAGGTATCCACGGGTGTTCATAGAATCACAGTATCACAGTATAAGCAAGGTTGGAAGGGACCTCAAAGATCATCTAGTTCCAACTCCCTGCCATAGGCAGGGACACCTCCCACTAGTACAGGTTACTCAAGGCCTCGTCCAACCTGGCCTTGAACAACTCCAGGGAGGGAGCAGCCACAACCTCCCTGGGCAACCTGTGCCAGTGCCTCACCACCCTCACTGGAAAGAACTTCCTCCTAACATCCAGNAGCTTAGCTTTGATGTACAAGCTTCGACTACCTGGAAAGTTGTTGTGTCTCAGGTTTACCAGGAGAAGGCATTAAGTGCCTCATGACATGATGAGAAGTGCCACTGATATCGTGCTCTCTGCACATCTGCAAGACATCCTGCCTGCACCTCTGCAAACCTCCATGTCAAGTCTGGAGTGCAAGAGGAACCAGAATCAGGTCAGAGATCATCTGCACCCTGCTAGAGCCTGGGAAGAACTAGAAGCCTCAACAGCTATCAAGACACTGACAGAACTTCCTTCAAGTGTTTGGATACTTGTCTGGAAACTATAGTTATCCCCAGGAATCTGGAGATGACATTTTGTGAGTAAATATTCATAAGCCTCTCTATAACTGAATTCTATTGTGCCTTCTGCCTTAGCAGAAAGGAGCCTTTCGGATTTTGCTTGAGGGTGAGTGGCCTATTTGCCACAAGATTCTCTTTCCTAAATAGTTAATGTTCGTTATATTATTGCTATTTTTTTCTTAAGTGTTCTAGATTCCTTGTTTATTTCCCTCTGTGTAATACTTTCCATGACAGTGCAAAGAACCTATTATTATTATTAAAAAAATATGGTCTGTGATGAGATTGCTGAATATCAAAATTAATAAACTATATTAATTTTGGAATAGATTCTTCTCCTACCATTACACTCCGTATCAGATACTCTGACAAGTTCTTAATTTCATCATCAAATCTCTAAAAGGAATTTTTGTCTTTATAAACACTATACTGAGAAAATGAGGTACAAGTTGAGAATGAGATAGATTATGCTTTCACATGCCTTGATAAGAGAAGGAACATGGGATCTAAATTCAAAACAAAACAAACAAACAAACAAAAAACCCCACCAAAACCCACAAAGCAATCAATCAAATAAATGTTTGCAGTTTAAATGCACCGAAGTCACCATTGTGAATACACAGTTCACAAGGACTTTGAAAGGTTCAGACAGCATGCCTCTCCAGTTTTCAATATCTTGTTATATCTTGGTGGGGAACCTGTTAAATCCTGATGAACTTCACAGAAGATAAGTACTTCCCACCTAGCTGATTTTTCTACAGGCATATTGTTAAATGTATTCAAATTCAACCAGAAAGTTTTCCCAATGTGTCCCATGTAAATTGTGATGAGAGTCATGGAAATTGCCAAATCATGGTGGCAGCCTGTCCCCCTTGTAAGTCATCAAGTCTCCTTGGGAACTCTGAGTGTACTCCTCAGGCACAGGTGTAGCCATGTCTTGGGACTACTGGTGTGTATCTTGCAGGCATAATTGCCTTTAGAAGCTACTTAGAAATTCTGTACAGTAATGAATTTTCTTCAATAAATTAGTGAAGCCACTTGTATCTACCATGGCCCCACTATGATAATCACTGAATTCTTTCACCTTGGTAGTACACTTGGTATTTAAGCTGCAGCAAAATTTTCTAAAGTCCAGAGAAGGAAAAAAAACCAAATAACGAACCAAACAAAGAAAACCCAAACAAAAAATGCCAATAACAACAACAACAAAAATAACCCTCAAACCACCAACCACTTTTGACCATCAGCTTGCTACTGTAACCTCTATAAAAATGAGAGATTCTATCTGAAAGGAACAAAATCTACTCTTACATCCTCTGTGACCAGTATGTGAAAACAGGGAAACTCTACCATTGTTAACAGCAGGGATTGTATAAAATTTGCATCTGCAGCCCAAGTGCCACTGCTTTGTCCTGGGATTTCTGCCAAACTAGGAGGCTGTTCAGCTGTAATTAACATTTCTCATCCCAATATCCTTGCTGATGAGTCCCTGTACAGTTTCAAGTACAGCTGCCTGCTACCATAGTTCATTAGGAACACAGGACCACTGCTGATTCTCTTCCCTTCGGCTCTACTTATTATGGGCACTTTTCACTTCTTCAAAAGATTCACAGAGTTACGTTTTTGCCAAACTTCATGAGGGAGCTCCATTATCTCCTATTTGAAGATCTGCATGTTGTTTTTGGCTTGAGACATTCAAACTTTGTTGCCTGTAGGAAGTCTTTCATCTTTTGTTTGGATCTGCTGGACTTCCTTTCATACTGGACTGATTCCACCTTGAGCTAGACATCCTTCACCCCTTGTTAAATTATTTGTCTGTTCAGTTTGGTGCTCAGATTAGCCAGATTAGATCCTGACACATTTCAACCTGGCTCTTCTAAAATTCCTTGGCATCTCTTCTCTGCAGTATCTTGGAAGCCTTGGTAAAACTGAATGGAAGGCTAAGCAATTATAAGGAAATGTAGTGATGTGAGTAATTGTTCTTGAGGATGCATTATATAAATGGTCAGCAAGAAACACTGTGACAGGCAGCCAGTATGAGAAAATTGCTCAGGAAAATGGAGACTTACATTATTTTCCTCTACAATTGTTAGTTGAGAAATCTAAAAAAAAAAAAAAGGCACTGGAAAAGGATCTATTTTTCAGTAAAATGGGTATGTTCTGATACATGTTATCTATGCTATATTCAACTTTTTGCTTCTGCCAGAGTTGTTGTTACTTACTAATTGACCTAGCCAGGGATCAGAGTCTTTGATTCTGCAGTATCCTTGTTTCTAGCAGCTGATCATCTAAGCATAGGTGAGAGAAAACTATGGCATATAAAGGTAATTTAGGGAACCAAAGAGATAAATTTGGTCAGTTTTACCAATCTCCTTCATAATATGAGAGCAGTCTACACATAAATGGTTTTCTTAGGATACTGCAGAAAAAGAGATCAACCAAATTATGAAGTCTAGAGAACGTAGCTGATTAGCAGGGATAGCTGATCTCATGGTTGTGAAGGACAGAGAAGCATCAAGGTTAAGTGGAGCTAGGTCACGTCTGCTCTTTAAAGCAGAGCACACATGACCTATGTATGTCATATAATATATATCAGGAAGCCTTGAAGGCAGGGAAATGAAGGAGTGAACTTACCAGTGGCCTGGAAAAATGATCTTCGCATCACATTGGAGGTTCCATGTGAATCCGAGGAAGAATTTTTTCCCCTGTGAGGGTGACAGAGCACTGGAACCATTTGCCCAGGGAGGTTGTGGAGTCTCCCTCTCTGGAGATATTCAAGAACCGTCTGAATGCGTTTCAGTGTGGTCTGCTCTAGGTGATCCTGCTCTGGCAGAGGAGGTTGGACCAGATGAACTTTCAAGGTCCCTGCCAGCCCCTGACATTCTATGATTCTATGATTTCTGAGTGGGATGAGAAAAGATCTGTTAAGGCTGAAGAAAGATCCTTACATTTCTGGCTGGCAGCAGCATTCACCTCCATTATTAGAGAAATGTTACCCTCAACAATGAAAAAACCTCACAGAATTGGCAACAGATGAATAGCAACCCAAGTTGCAGAGTGACACTTTGACAAACATTGTTTCAATGAACAATCCTGAGCAGTAGATAAGTAATTACTATTTCTTAAGTGTATTGGAAAGGAGGGGGAAGGAGCTCTGACATTAAGGAAAAAGAAAGAAACTAACGAGGAAACTTCCTGAATATAGATGACAGAAATACAGACTCCATTCTCAGATGGTTTAAACAGACTTGCTCTAATTTACTATGGATATAATTAAGAATGGAATGCAGTCCAGTAAGGCCACATGGGTTTTAAGCAGGCCCAGATCTTTGAGTGTGGATATATGAATTATTGCCTTAAGCTTTAGCGGATTCTACTGTGGAATCAATGTTTGGAGAAAAAACAGTTACAACAAAACAAACAAACAGACAAAAAACAAACAAAAAAAACCCCAAAAAACACCACAAGAACCAAACCAAATGAAACAAAGCAAACCACAATCTTTAAGTGCAATAATGTGTATTAAATATTTATTTCTGCTAAAGTAATATGTATCTCTCAAAAAAAATAAAATCTTAAAACATGAAGGAAGAAAAAGGGGTATGACAAAGATCTGACAACAAGGAGAAATAAATAATTGATTTTTATTATTAACTCCCCATTGTTTGAAACTGTAAGTGAAGAAAGCCTCATCGATCTAAAAGGATCTACTTGGACCCCCATGTCCAAAAAATAAGATTAGTTCAGAGAATAATAAGGACTTCACACAAAGCAATTAAATGCAATTATTTAAAAATATCTCGGTAGCCCCAAATTCTCAATATTTTGGGAAAATAGAATTTCCAAAATTTTCTGATTCAAAAATAATATGAAAAAAACCCAATACTGCTGTCAAAGACAAAGTGTTATGAGGATTTCCTGATCAAAAATGCAAGCCATGTGCAATGCACATCCAAAGAATAACCATTAGAATTTTTTTTTTAAATAAGTGTTGTAGATGTTTCCATGGTGCTGGAGAAGATGGAGACAGAGCGAAAAAAGTTCTCAGAAAATATCAGAACAATATCTGGTAGTCAGGTTTTATACAAGACCCAAGAAATCCTTCCCCAGGAAATTACATACCTTTGATGCCATTAGTGGAAATTATGGATTCACTAGAAGTCCTTAGATCTCACTTCTGCAATGTAGTCCATGTGCAGAGCCATAATTGTCATCAGTGAATGGTTTTGAGAGCCACAGCTCCAGAGGTCTCCTAGAAAATTTTCCTACTTGCACAAAAATTATTTCAAGAATGAGTGATGCCACTCAATAGTCAAGAGAAAAAGTATTTTTTTTTTCCTGCTATCATTTTGCTTGGAACTATTCAACCCTGCTGAAAGCAATGAATCTGAATCAGACATATTTATAAGGTAAGGACCCTACAGTGTCTGGAGTCATTGAGATTTTTCATTTTTCTTGTTCAAATCAAAGTATCTGTCATTCTCCTTTGAAGCTCCTGCTGCTTATGTAGCACCCACTAGTTTCAGATAAAAGGTTCTTTTAATAAACAGCAATAAGATTTTGTCATTTTATATCTGGTGTGACTATATCTGACAGCATAAAATCTTGTTTAGAGCTCTGATTTCTTTCAGACATCTGCATTTTTTCTGTTGACCAAAAAAGTTAAGCCTTAAGTCTCACTTTTGAGTGCATGCTTGTGTGAAGCTAGTATCTTTAAACTGGCTAAAGCCTGAATTAAGTCCCAGCATCTGACTGAGAAGACAGTGTAATAATCTAAGCAAGTTCCATTTGAGGTCATATATATTTTTTAAATAAACAAATTCTTTCACAAATCCACACATGGAAAAATTCTTCTGTTTAAAGTTCTTTGAAACAATGTAATATATTAAAGTTGACCATTAAAACTTTATTTAAAGCAAAGGAGAGGGGTCAGAGAAGCAGGTTTGTTTTGATACGTGCTTCAGCCTTTGCCACGGGTGTAAATGAAAGCGGCATAATATACTGTGCTGCTTGAGTTTGTGAATATATGCCTTCTCCTAAGCTAAAAACAAGCAGAAGCCCTGAGATCAAGCAAAAAATATCCAGAGGTCTATAACAGACACTTCTCTCTATGAGAAGCTGAGAGAGTCATTGAATTTTATCAAATTTGAAGATAAATATTTTCTACCACTGTCCCCTCAAGAAAAATGAAGGGCTTTGTTTCTTTGACAAGAGGCTGGTGTGGAAACCATGTGTAAAACAAAGCTCTAGCTGAATTTTTGTGCACCAAAGAGGAGCTTGATAGACCAAAAATCCAGACTTAACAGGTCAAAGTCTGCTGCTGCATCGTGGAATAGCTCAGCATCACAAGCAGCAAGTGTGCACGAAACTAGGAAAGTCATACTATTATCTAGCAGACATTTGACCTTTTTACCATTACAGTTATCCTGATGCAGCCCTTAGTGGGGACATTTTTATGCGTCTTAAAATGTACTGATCAAGCAGTCAAAGTACCATAGTACCCCTTATACCAACACAGTTAGATCTGTGTACCTTTTAACCTTTGTATATAAGACTACCCCTCCTGATACTGGGCAATTTTATAATACTATTACTGCACCCAGACTGGCATATCTGTATTACAGAACTAAGAACTTTTCAGGGGAGAAGACAGAAATCTGTATTAAACTGACTCTCTTTATACCTGCTGAATTAAATAGGACCTTGTAGTAAGCACTGTGCTGCTGACTCTCTGCAGGGCTGCATGCCTGCTTTCTGGCATGGTTTTCATACAAACTGAGTAACCCGTTCTGCAGGCAATGCCTGTGAGGAGTGCAACATGCCAGGGCCATTCCCTGTGTCAGGATAGGACTGAACAAGGTTTAACCCCTTCCTCCTCAGATAATTTTCTCAAGCTATTCCAGAAGATTGTACATCCTCAAAGCAACCTTGGTATCTTCACATCACAGACCAGGATATGTAACACCTGTCCTCAATCTAATGATATTTAAATATTGTTCTAATGAGTCACAGTATAGCCCCAATATTACTGTATACTCTTATTTTACCTAAATTGAAAAATACACATTGAAGGCAAACTATTATGTGCTGTCCAGCTGTACACCACACGGGATCTAGGGGAGACCTATGACCAAGAGCTGTATAGATTGAACAGCAGCCAGGAAGTGCTCTTTGTCCTGGGGACAAAAACAAAAACAAAAACCAAAACCAAAACAAAAACAACAACAACAAAAAAAAAAGATGATTACCTTGTTTTAGTTAGTAGCATAGACATAGCTTTACACTCACAAACAAGTACTCCAAGTGCCAGAGAGTGATTTAAACTCTCAGCTATCAAGTATCCCCCCAACAGGAAGAGGAAGGCTGAATTACACCTTCAACAAAATCATCACGAAATTATTCTACAAAGGGAGCTGCCAAAATAAAGTATATAAATAAAGTAATATAAATAAATAAAGTTTGTTTTCTCATAGCAAGATGAGAACAAGTGTTTTGGAGTCATGCTTTATATTCACTTAAGATACACAAACCAAATCAATATGTTTATTTTTCAGAGTTTGTTTTGTGTCTGTCAAATTACATTTTTAATATGTAATTACACAGAATCTCAGAATGTTAGGGGTTGGAAGTGACCTCAAAAGACCATCTAGTTCAAAATCCTTGCCAGAGCAGGATCACCTAGAGTAGGTCACACAATAATGCATCTAGGCAGGTTTTGAAGGTCTTTGGAGGAGACTCCACAACCTCTCTGAACAGACAGTGCTCTGTCACCCTCAAACTTGGTTAAAAGTTTTAATAAAAAATACGTAAATGTAACATCATTCAAAACATTACACTGCATAATAAATTCCAGTTTTGTTTGAAATAGAAATTGTGCTAATTATAATCAAATCCTTACTGAAAATAACTAATTAAAATTGATAAGCTCCATCTCGTGCAGCCCAGATAGCCAACCAAGCCCTGGGCTGCATCAAGAGCAGCATGGCCAGCAGGGCAAGGGAGAGGATTCTGCCCCTTTACTTGACTCTCACCAGATCCCACCTGGAGTACTGTGTGCAGTTCTGGAGTCCCCATCACAGGAAGGACATGGAACTGTTGGAGTGGGTCTAGAGGAGGGCCACAACGATGATCAGAGGGTTGCTGCAGCTCTGCTCTGAGGACAGGCTGAGACAGTTGGGGCTCTTCAGCCTGGAGAAGAGAAGGCTTTGAGAACACCATATAGTAGCCTTCCAGTATCTGAAGGGGTCCTACAGGAAAGCTGGGGAGGGACTATTTACAAGGTCTGGTAATGACAAGACAAGGGGCAATGGGTTTAAACTGGCAGATGGGAGATTTAAACTGGATGTTAGGAGGAAGTTCTTTCCAGTGAGGGTGATGAGACACTGTAAGAGGTTGCCCAGGGAGGTTGTGGCTGCTCCCTCCCTGGAGGTATTCAAGGCTAGATTGGATGAGGCCTTGAGTGACCTGTACTAGTGGGAGGTGTCCCTGCCTATGATAGGGGGTTGGAACTGGATGATCCTTGAGGTCCCTTCCAACCTTACCATTCTATAATTCTATGATTCTGATTCTGTCCAATGAAAAAAACTCCAATGTGCAAATTGAACTGTTGTGTGTCTATTTTCCTCTAATTTTTTTTCATTAAAAATCAAAGGGATGTCACTTCAATGGCTGTTGTGTCTTGCATAGAAAGACTGACATGCTTGGTTTGGTCTGGGGCATGGACAGACAGACTGGTTGACACTTCCCTGTGCTTCTGTGGAGTTCCATGTTAGGATCAAGAAAAAGCGTGGCTTTCTTGTGAAAGAAAGCAGGCAATGCTCCCCAGTCACCAGGCTAAGATGATGGAGAAGATGGAACTTTATGTCTATTTAGTACACCTTGCGGCAGCCTCTGTTGTATTGAGGGTCTTTGCTCACCATTTTGGTGATGTGTGCCCTTCAGGCAGTGTTAATCAGATATGCAAAATTTTGAGTAAAGTGTTGGCAACACAAGAGTCAAGTCCTTACTCTTTAGTAATCACAAAGATCCTGCACTCCCATAACATCTGTTACAGGCACCCTCTGCAGGGTACAGCCTCCTTATGTCCCATTAATCCTCTTTTTGTGAGGAATAAATTGAGGCCCAGAGAGGGTTTAGCTTTAAATCGTGCACCTAGTCCACATTAGAAATACAAATCGGAACCAGAAAGCATGGATACTTGTTTATATACTAAGGGAGAAAAATAGGGAACTAAAGTGGAAAAAATGTTTCTTTTCAAATAATTATCTGTCTCAAATTGAATGAATTATAGATAACCAACTTATTACATGAGGAATATTAGAATGATACAGGCAAAACACAGTCTCTTGGATCTGAGATAGAATAGACCAGTGTTCAGCTCTGTTAAACATTGTTTAGTGAGAGGGAATCTTGTTCCTCTTCCTCAGCTTTCCTGATTACAATTTTGTTCTAATTATTTCAGAAATCATATTCTTGAGAATATTCAATTATTCATGAGAAATAGATTCAAATGAAGAATACATGTCCCTCCCTGAAATGGTAAGTGAGGTTTGTTTATATGTGCATAGAGAAAGAGCAATTCTTCTGGTTTAGGAAAAAAAAGGAAATCAATCATACTTAATCTCAGAAAGAAAGGTAAAGCTTCCTTTGATGTCTTGCCAGGGAAACAATAGTCCTAGAAATGCTACAAAGCTAGAAATTGCCTCTAAGAGAAAGGAAGACAAAAAGGTTCTACATAAGATTTTGAAACAGAGAATCCAAGGTCGTGTTTTACTGTTCACTATCTTGTTCAATCACTGTAAACAATTTTTCAAGACCGAATTCAAATATTACAAGTTCAGAGACAGATAACATACAAGATGGGATTAATGAGATTCACCTAATTGGAGGAGATAACATACTGAATAGATAGGTGTTTTATGGTAGTGCTGATAAACAAGATCAATAGTACAGCCAGAAAAGTGGAAAGCTAGTATCATCATCATTTATCTACCATGTAATGTAAGTACCTGTCAACATGTTATATCTTCAGAAGGGGAATACTAATCCATTCCTACACCAAAACTGAGAAAATTCACTTCAGTGTAAAATACAAATACTCTCTGTTTACTTACAAAAGTGCTTCGCTAAATCTTAATTTCCAGAAGTGGCAGAAACTAATGCATTTAAAATAAAGAGGTAAAGAGAACAGCATCAATGGTAAACAGAAAGCATTTAAGATAATTAAAGACTGTGAACAGTAGAAAATTCAATGGATTGAAGAAAGCATTGTAGCAAGTAAGAAAAATAATTAGTGGACCAAGGAATCACGGAATCATAGAAGTAACCAGATTGGAAGAGATCTCTAGGATCGAGCCCAACCTATCACCTAACCCTTCTGATTAACTAAACCACAGCACTAAGTGCCTCATCCAGCCTCCAGGGATGATGACTCCATCACCTCCCTGGGCAGCCCATTCCAATGGGCAATCACTCTTTCCATGAAGAATTTCTTCCTAACATCCAGCCTAAACCTGCCCTGGCACAGCTCAAGGCTGTGTCCTCTTGTTCTGTCATTGGGTGCCTGGGAGAAGAGACCAACCACCTCCTGGCTACAACCTCCTTTCAGGTAGTTGTAGAGAGCAAAGAGGTCTCCCCTGAGCCTCCTCTTCTCCAGGCTGAACAACCCCAGCTCCCTTAGCCCCTCCTTGTAGGGCTTGTGCTCCAGCCCCCTCACCAACCTTGGTGCCCTTCTCTGGACACGTTCAATTACCTCAACATCTTTCTTAAATTGAGTGGCCCAGAATAATAATAAAAAAATATTGATGAAAGTAAGCANAGGTTGGAAGGGACCTCAAAGATCATCTAGTTCCAACCCCTACCATAGGTAGGGACACCTCCCACTAGTACAGGTCGCTCAAGGCCTTGTACAACCTGACCTTGAACACCTCCAGGGAGGGAGCAGACACAACCTCCCTTGGCAATCTGTTCCAGTGTCTCGCCACCCTCACTGGAAAGAACTTCCTCCTAACATCCAATCTAAATCTTCCCTCTGCCAGTTTAAACCCATTGCCCCTTGTCCTGTCATTACAAGACCTTGTAAATAGTCCCTCCCCAGCCTTTCTGTAGGCCCCCTTCAGATACTGGAAGGCTACTCTAAGGTCTCCTCAAAGCCTTCTCTTCTCCAGGCTGCAGAACCCCACCTCTCTCATTCTGTCCTCATAGGAGAGCTGCCCCAGCCCTCTGAGCATCTTCGTGGCCCTCCTCTGGACCCACTCCAACAGTTCCATGTCCTTCCTGTGCTGGGGGCTCCAGAACTGTACACAGTAACTTTGTGACTATTATAACTACATAGAAAAGAAAGGAATATATATTTCCATTTTTCAGGACATAAATCAGTCCCTACTTACAAGGGCTATAGAGAGATTTTCTAGTTGATAACAGTCTCTTTTGTTATATCTTATGATATGCCAATATCAAAATTATTACTATCTTTATTAATAACAAAATTATTTTCTTAACTTATTTACAGGGTCTTCTGTGTTTGATTGTGCAAATAGATTACAGAATGTGTCCAGTGCATAGGGCAGTACCAAACAATTTCAAACAATCTAGCAACAACTAGGAAAATAGAAAACAGTGACCTTTGGAAAGAGAAATCTTGTGGTGCAATATGCCCCTTGCCCACTAGGGGGACCCAAGAGGCTCCGTTCTGCTAAAGCAGAAGGTACAGAGTAAACAGAGAATTTATTGCAAAGAGACTTTCTAGAATATGTACTCACAAATTAGTATCTCCAGAATCTTTCCAGGGCTGCATTACAGTCCAGACAGTACCCAGAACACTTGGAGAGGTGCTGTCATTGGTATGGCAACCGCTGAAAGCTTTTAGCATTTTCCCAGGACTTTTACAGAGTGTCCGGGGCTTGCATGGTCTTCTGACCTGGTCTTGGTCCATTCTCGGGCAGACGGTTCTTCCCAGCAGCTCTGGGCTCGTCATGGAGGTTCCCATGGGTGCAGGCAGATATGCTGTCTTGCTGCTTGGCAGTATCCTGCTTTCTTTCACAACACAGGCTGCAGGTGAGGTTTGTGTAAGAGAGCTCTCCAGATAGGAGCAGCTTATCGCTTCCACTAGCTGTAACTGCTAGTGGCAGTAATGCAGCTTGAACAGGGGCACTCAGCTCTCCCAGTCTTACCCCTTTTGGATGGTCCGGGGTGTGGTTATCTGCCAGCAGGGTTCTTCACACTACAACTGGCTGTGGTTTCGGGCAGCTTACGGCAAAGTCATTGCCTACAGCATGGGCTCTCGTGCTTCTCCCTGGTAAAGTGAGGCAAGGTGAAGTTTCTGGGAAACAAGCTTATAGCAAAAAAGCTTGGTATTAAGCAGAAAGGCTTATTTAAAGCAGCAAGGCAAGTTGTTTAC
>WBNM01011832.1:0-59279 GCA_013399055.1 Ramphastos sulfuratus | reverse complement strand
AAGTGTCTCAGACGCAGCTTCCATGAGGCTAAGATTGTGGAGAAGCGCTGTCTTAGCAGCACAAGGAAAAAAGCCAAACTGCTGCCATGTTTCCCAGCTCAGGGTAGCAAGCAGGAAGTTGGGAAATGGTGATCTGAGAGAAGCCAGGTCTGGGTGCTGCTCTGGGTACACCTCTCAACTAGACTCATCTGTTCAAAGCCTCATCCAGCATGACCTTGAACATGCCCAGGGAAGAGGCATCCACAACCTCCCTGGGCAGCCTATTCTGGAGTCCCACCACTCTTGTACTGAAGTACTTCTTCCTAAGATCCAGGATAAACCTACTCTCCCTCAGCTTCAAACCATTCCCCCTTGTCCTATTGCTAGTTAACATTATGAAAATTCTCTCTCCAGCCTCTCTGTAGGATCTCTTCTGGTATCAGAAGGCAGCTCTTAGGTTTCCCCGAAGTCGTCACTCCTCCCAGCTGTTATATTTTCTTTGACTTCTCATGTTACAGTGGCACTGTTTTCTTTCCACTAGGTGTCCTGTATGCTTATTATACCCATAAGTGATATTGTGAAATAAAAGTGTGTAGGCAAGCTAGTCATGTAGTGATTCCCATTTCCCATCTTACTGCTTAGGTAGCTGTAGAAAATCACATATACATTTGTGGGGGGTTTTTGTTGTTTTTTTTGTCTGTTTTTGCAAGTTTTTTGGTTTTGTTTTTTTTTTAATTTTGTTTCTCTGTAGAACTGTTTCTCTCATGTAGAATTATTGCTGTTCTTTACCATTTCTTATTTGATTATTTCTAGCTTCCATCCTACTCTTCATATAAATTCTTTTAACTTCCCCCATTGAGCTTTTTTGCATCCATCAGCATTCATCCAGTTTGAGTTTCATGAACTTTACACAAACCTGGTCGTGCTCCTGGGAGGAGAATTATACAACACTGCAACTCGTAACTAAGGATCATGACCCAAGAGTGTATTTACCTCTTGTAAGGAGAGTTTCTCATGAACATCTTTTTCAGCTTAGGTTCAGGACCCTCTGTCTATACAATAGGGGCTGCTAGCCTGTAAGTGTTAACTTGCTAAGAAGGGTTTACTTTGTGTTCACATAACACAAGCCTCCCTGAGGAGATACTGATTGCTATGTCTGTTGTATAGTGCAGTATATTCTTCACACCTTCAGAACTTTTTAGCTTCTTAGTTAGATGTAGCTGCCTTTCTCAATTCACCCTGTCAGTGCCAGCTAATTGACTAACCCATGTTTCCTTCTTGTAGCTCAGGTTGACCATGACAGCGAATATAAGGGTTTTTTTGTTTTGCTGGTTTGGTTTGGTTTGTTCTTTTTGTCTGTTTCTAGTAGTTGTTTCGCAAGCTAAAAACATGTATCTGCTAGATTTAGTTTCCGCAAAGCATTGCTAATACTTGTGGCAGAATCTGGGCCAGAGAAGCTCAGGCAGACCTTTTCACAAACACTGATGCATTTGATATATTTTTTTATATTGAACATGTCTCTGGTAATCTGCCTTGTACCTGCAATGGCAACCTAGCAAGTGGCTCTCCTATGTCTACTCTTAAGTATGACAAGGTGCTAAACAGCTTATTTATGAAACCCTTCTGATTGTTTAAGCCTTGTGATTTTGAGTATAAGTACCTGATAGGAGAGAACCGCACCTGGATGCGTTGAATAGTGGTTATTCCTTGCATGTGAGTGCATTTGTATTGAGAATCACTCTACTGGAAGCAAACCAAGCATTGAAGATGGCTTAATTCCAGAGTCCCAAAGACGTTGCCCGTAAAATGAGGTCTGTAGCTATCACATGGGAAGAATCAACTTTCTATTTGCCAAAGTTTCATCGGTCTTGTTGAGAAATAATGAAATCCTGCAGAACATAGCTCATTAAGATATAGTTCAAGCTGGGATCAGTGGTGAGGTTTACCACCTATGTGCCCCATGTTTTCTCTCAGTGGATTGTAGGTCATAGAAATACACTGGGAAACAACTCGAAGGGGAATCTCTCTTAATATGCAAGCTTGAACATCTACCTTTTTTTAGTCTGTTACCTTCCTATTAAAAAACTCCAAACATGTCTGACACCCAGCCAACCAAAAATATTCTGAGAACAACCTGATGGTTGATTCAGTATGAGCTTGTGAGTGGACATAAAGTAGCCTGATTTGCATAAGGTAGCATTCAGTGGTAGAGAATGTGGTGTTGGTGGTCAGAAAAAGTACAGGCACATTTCACCTTCTTATGTTTTATACTTTATTTTGGCATTAATGAGTTCTTACAAACATGACTTCTGTATTTATAGAGTCTTCTCTTTCTCCTGTCTACCAATCTGCCAAAGACTACATTGAGGTAGTTGTGTCTGGATTTCTTAAATCACGTTTGCTACCTGAATTCTGCAACATCAACCTCTATTCACTTCAGGTATTTCAACTCTTTACAGTTTGGTTGGGTATACAAATCAGTCTGTTTTCCTTTTTCTGTCCTTTCATGTTTAACTTATTTAGGCTTTCTTTATAATACAAATATCTGATCTCACAGATGTTATGATTTGCTAAGTGTTGACCACTATGGAAAAAAAATTGATTTCATCAAGGCCCTGTGACACGTCCTAGGAATCTTTCTTGGGTTTTAGCTTTGATTTTGACTGCAGTAGGTGCACCATTGCAAACTGCAATACTTGTTCTGTTTCAAATGTTGTTGCACTTTCCAACACTGCAGAAACAGCTTTAAACTTTCATTATCTGTTTCCTGATGGTCACAAATCTTTAAACTTTTTAGAATCAGATTTCAGGTATTATTTTTTAAAGCTAACAGTACTGTATATTGCAAATAGGCAGATTTCTGAACAAATAAAAACTCAATAGTTTAAACACTGCCCCTCCCCACCAAAAAAAAACCCCAAAACAACCAACCCAAAAAAACCCCAACATTAAAATAGGTTCATTTTCTCTCTATTTGATTTTGTTTGTTCTGTTGTTTACAATTTTAGAAGCCAATATTCTCTATTCTGTCACAGGTTGAGCACAGCACAAACCATAACAGAAAAGCTCCTACATTTTCATATCTTGAGATTTATCTAGTGCTGCTCAATTAAATAGATTAATTTACTGTGGCCTCAACAGGAAGGAGTTCTTACTACAGTCAGCAGCAGCAACATATTGGGAAAAATTATCATGCTATTTCAATAGAAGAACAACAAATTATCCTCCTATGTTCCATGGGCAAAGGTAGGCTATTTTTGCTTCTTGTGTCGGAGTATATCAGTGAGCTACTCAAGGCAAAATGAACTCTGCTATGAAAACTCTTTAGTTCCGGTGGGCAGCTCAGCATGTGTAAATTAGCTGGGATTACAATTTAAAGGATGTTGCTGATTATCAGAGGTGAATTCTGGCTACAACATATACAAACCTTGAACCCATGCTTCTATCCTTTCACAATGAAATATTTGTAATCCACCTGTTTAATGAGAACAGTTCAAATAAAAATCAAATGCAGCAATATGAAATCCAGCAAACAGCATGAAAAGATAAAGTCCAACTAGATGAGCAGACAGACAGTGTTCACGCTTTATTTATTTTAATAGATAGGTGAGGCTAAATCCTGTGCAGCTCTTTGAAAATTTATAGAATTCAGTTCTCAAACAAACCTCTTAGATGATAGACATGGCTGTGATTTCTGTTGTGTCTGAGCCAGGAAAGCCTTTGATTTGGTACTGCAGTCTCCAATAACAGATCTTCCGTTTAGCCTTTTGGCTTCTGCAAATTACTCCCTTTTTGATATCCAGCTGATTGTGACACAACCTCATGATTTAGCTTTAAGTTCGTATTAGTTACTTGATATCCACTCTTTTCACAACTAAACAGCTAGGATTGGCAACAGAATTGTATAGCTGAGCCATGTATTGTTAATGCAACATAATGCTCACCAACTGCACCTCTACTGTGTTATCCAATGGGCCTGTGTGAAGATGCTGTTGATTTTGATTGCTTCTAGTACACAGATGTCCTTTTAAAAAGTACTTGAACTCCTGACAGATTTCCAAATAATTCCAACTGACAACGAATGTGAGCCAACATTTCCATAATTATATTTGGTCATTCACATAGCCATCACATTTGAATAAAATGAGGAAATCTGATCATGCTAAAGCACAAGCATTAATAGGAAGCAAATTCCGAAAAGATGTTTCCATAATGAATGCATCAATATTTAAATGGTTTCCCCTCATTTTAATATAAAAAATGTGTTGGAATATGCCAAGTCACTGAAGGGACCAGCTTCAGTGCAGGTAAAATCATGGAATTATTCAGGCTGAAAAAGACCCTTGAGATCATCAGGTCTGACCATTAACCCTACTCTACCAAGTACACCACTAAACAGTATCACTAAGCTTCATATCTAAACAACATTTAAACACATCCAGGGATGGCCACTCCACCACCTGCATGGCAGCGTGTTCCAATTCTTGACCACTTTCAGTAAAAAAAAATTTCCTAATGCCTAGCCTAGACCTCTCCGATGCAGCTTGAGGCTTCTTTTATCCCTAATTACCTATGAGAAGAAACCAGCACCTACCTCTCTCTATATTGTTCTTTCAGGTAGTTCTAGAGGGCAGTGAGGTCTCCCCTCAGTCTCCTCTTCCTCAAACTGTTTAGTCCCCATTCCTTCAGGTGCTCTTCATAAGATTCATTCCCTAGGCCCTTCTCTAGGTCTGCACTCAGGAAAGAAATTGCAGTGGAAATGGTTGGCAAGTAGTTCTGCTTGGGCTTCTTGAAGGTGGGAAAGCGACTGGTCGGTGCCAGGAGCCGGCAGCTATAGGTGGGCTGCTGAGGTGGCCTAGGCGGAACTGCCACCACTGGTGGCACATCTAAACAGGGCATCAGTGTGACATTCGCCAAGACTACTCCCTCCCCCCCCTCCAATAAAAGAAGCTCCTCGGGAGCCCACCAAACAAACAAACAATGGATGAGAGCTATCTTGGGAGGAGCAGGTGGAAGTGGTCACCCCACGCAGAGCGAGGCAGCAGTGCGTTCTGCCGTTACGATCTAGCTCGAGGTGGGCAAGAGGGTTCTGGAGCTTGGGAATCCTGAGGGAGGCAGCTGGCATGGAAAGCGGGCTCAAGGACCACACTGCTTTGGAGATGAGCCTCTAACTGACCCACTCTGTGACATGGAGTGATTGTAAACCCTTTTGCACAAGCTCAGGGTGTGCATCCCACTGAACTCCCAAGGCAGAATGGAGAGCATTCATTGGAGAGTAAAGGCTGAAGTTCCAGATGGGAAGTCTGCACCATCCACGCCAGTGATGTCTGCTGCCTCCATCTAGGTGGAGCTGCTGAGGGCAGAGACTTCTGTGCAGGCTGTAGGCTGTGGGTAGTCATTCCCTGGAGCAGGAATAGGTGTGGAACCTGCCTACAAAAAGTGTGCCTGGGCTTAGGACCTCCTGCAGAAGGTGACTGAGGTGCAGGAGACAATGAAAAAGGTGCATAGCATGAAGGAAGTGGAAAAGAAGGTAGACAGCTGGATGTATTAGCAGTCTGTAGGTAATTTACAGGCTGTGATCAACCAGACAAAAACTGTTCCACCAGATCATACAGAAATGAGTGATCTGGATGAGGGAATTGAGTGCACCCTCAGTAAGCTGGCAGATGACACAAAATTGGGTGGCAGTGTTCATCTGCTTGAGGGTAGGAAGGCTCTGTGAAGGGATCTGGGTGGATTGAGGTCGATTGTACAAGGTTTAACAAAGCTAAGTGTGGGGTCCTGCACTTGGGGTTACAACCCCATTTAATGTTACAGGCTTGAGGCAAAGTGGCTGGAAAGTTGCCAGGCCGAAAAAGACTTGGAGGTGCTGGTAGACAGCTGGCTGAACATGAGCCAGCAGTGTCTAGGTGGCCAAGAAAACCAATAGAATCCTGGTCTCTATCAGAAATAGTGTGGCCAGCAGAAGTAGAGAAGTGATTGTACCCTTCTACTGGGCACTGGTGAGGCCACACCTCAAAAACTGGGTTCAGTTTTGGGCTTCTCATTCCAAGAAGGACATTGAGCATGTCCAGAGAAGGGCAACAAGTCTGGGGAAGGGCCGGGAGAACAGGTCTGGTGAGCAGCAGCTGAAGGAAATAGGATTGTTTAGCCTGGAGAAAAGGAGACTGAAGAGAGAGCTGGAGAGGGACGTTTTGTAAAACCATGTGGTGGTAGGACAAGGGGCGATGGTTTTAAACTAGAACAGGGTAGATTTAGATTGGACATTAGGAAGAGGCTCTCTACTGTGAGAGTGGTGAGACACAGGAATGGCTTACCCAGAGAAGTGGACACCTCATCCATTAAAGTGTTTAACACTAGGCCAGATAAGGCTTTGAGTAACCTGTCCTAGTGGCAGGTGGCCATGGCAGGGGGTTGTAACTGGATTATTTTTAAGGTTGCTTCCAGCTCAAACCATTCTAATGAATCTATTAACTCACTTGGTAACCTTGAATAATACCAGGGAAGTTGCATGTATTCAGTGGCTTTGAGCACTGCTATTACTCAGCACACTTCTTGGGATGCTGTTCATTTTAAAGGTGATTATCTGCTGCTTTGCACAATCTTGCAAGTAGCAGAGTGAATGCTATTTTTGCCAAGAGACTGTACTGTCCTGTAATTCCAAGTAACATCTGAGGACACCACTCATCATAACAGAATGAGGACCTGTATATTTTTACAGGGCCCTGTGAGACTATGGGTTCATTTACAGCCAGCTCAATAAAATCTGCCTGCCCTGTAAGACTGCTGCGCAGAGTAAGATGTGCATTCAGAGTGGTTTACACAATTAAAAGCCAAATGTGGACTTTATTGCATAGGGCTTTCACCAGTTTGTTTGCAATCCCCTAGATACACATTGTGCTGTGGCACAGCAGTGTTTGAAACACAGAATAAAGCAAAGCAAAACTGTAAAATCCAATTTCATCTTCGCAGTACAGTTCTAAAGTGGTTCAAAATAAAACACTAGCCAGTTACAAAGCAGGGAGAGAGAATTCATTCAGGATTCTGTAAGTAACAGTCCATCTCATGGCAAGCCATGTGCAGTTAAGTTAATCAGTCTTTCATTTCCTATTATACTGTCAGCATGACAATGCAGGGAAATGTTGCCAGAGTTGATACTCCAACTCTCTTATCTGTGTCTAAAAACTGACTCATATTTGCCACAGGACTGTTTTAGTTAGCATTTTCATCTTGTGTTATTGTCCAGGCCTGCTTCTTTGGCAGACTGCCACATGTTACATATTTTGTTCCTGAAGGTTTTTTTCTTTCACTTAATGCTGTGCAATTTTGTCTTCCTTGCTTTTTAAGTGGAAAATACTTTGTTTTTCCAGAGAGCTTGAGGATACTTCTTTCTCACATTCTTCTGTATTATTGTGTAATTTTCCTACCTTATAAAAGGAGGTATTGCTTGGAGAGTTCCCAGAAGCTATGGCTGCCATTTAAATTCTGTATTGTCTTTCCTGTTGTAGGACATTTTAAAGGGTATTTGTTGGGAGGGAAAAGAAGGAAAGCTGATCTTATTTGGGAGAGGGTTTCTCCACAGGCATTCAAGGAAATAAATTGTTTCATGTTAAAGCCCCCCACCAATTATTAATTTACAATATAGCTATTTATAAGAAACTTAATCATGGTCTTCTGACCATGCCATTATTTGCAGTAATAAATAAAGTGGCTGTGAAGAGGTATACTGGGATCTCAAAATAACAAGTAAGGAATCAGGTGATAAGTGAAGCCCAGTGTTGACAAATACAAACCACAGCACTTTGGAGGACCCAGCCCTAATCTGTGCACGTAACATGAAGGGTGCTGAACTAGTTCTTGTTACTTCTGAGCTATTTTGGATAATTCTGTGACTCTATCGGTCTGGTGCTCAGTGTCTACATTCTGACTATTAGATTCTGCCACCTCCAGCCTCTCAGAAAGATAGATGAAAAGCCCAAGAAGTCCTATTGCATTTTTAAAGCTGTTCTGTACAAGGAATGACAAAGCAGACAAGGCATCTTCATCTTGGGAGAGAGATAATTAAAGTGGTATGACATGGGGAGTCTGTAAATTACTAAGTAGAAAATGCAGTGAAGAGGAAAGGACTGGTAAATGTTTCTTCTAGTGGGAGTGGATTTAAAACCAAAAGGAAATAATTTTGTTTGTTTGTTTGTTCGTTTTTGTGGGATTGTTTGGTTTTGTCCTTTTCTTTATAACTCAACCCCATAATTAAACTGTGTGACATTCTGCTGAAAAGCATCATGGATATTAAAAGAAATTAGGTAGACTAAGTACAGTGTTATGAAGACAAGTTCATGAAAGAAAATCCTGGAAGAGGATGTAAATTATGAAGCTACAACATGTGGCTCAGGTAGTTTGAAGAGTTTGCTAGAGGAAAGGTGAAATAAACTTGCTGTGTTTTTTTATATTCTTCCCCTAAACCATCACTGTCAGAGATATTGTGCTGTGCTGTATAGACCTAAGGTCTGACCAAATACAGCAGAGTCCTGTCACCAGTAAAACATCGCCACATTACATAGTCTTTGGGGGAAAAAAAAAAAACAAACTCTGCTACTGTATATGGATTAAAATAAGAATTGTATGTATGCTGTAACCATTCACTTAACTGGAGTGTTTGGCTGAGTAGATGACAAGAGGAGCAGTGCTGCTGAACTGACCTTAGTCTTTGGTGGCCATGTTTCTTTTTTAGCTTTAAGACGTAAGGTTTACTGCATTCCCTTTTTCTGTAAACCAGTAGCCTGTGAACCTTGTTACAGTACAGATTTACCTGCAGACCTGGATTTTGAAGACCTCCTGTACAGAATTATTGTCTTTCTGCCTTGCATTTCATGAAGATTCTAACTGTGGAAAGCTGGATGACCTGTACTTGACAGTCTGGATGATATGACAGAATAGCAAATGCCCTCACTCAAGCTGTTCCATCTCTGTTGAATTGTGCTCCACCCTGTATAATTGTGCTGCTCTAGCAAAACTACATCTGCCTGTAATGGAAATCAAAAGATTGTCTTTCAACATTTTAGTCTGTGGAAGTACAGCAATGATCTTACTACTACTGCTTACACTCTTTTCTTTCACAAACATTCTAGCAGATTGCAGTGCTCTGACAGAGATATTGATTTCACTGGAAGGCAGTGAGCTATGCAAAAGTGGTATGTTTCCATGGCCCCTGTTAGTGAGCAGATGGGCTGCTGCTTCTCATACTAATTAGACTACTTCAGTCAACTGTGGCTTAGTTCCCAAGTATTAACCCATCACCTTTGAGGCTGGAACTCACAAAGAGGCGGTTTACCATGATCAGGTGGTCTTAGGCAAGTGCAGCTATTGAGGTGCTGAGTGGCTGTTTTGTTTGTCTGTATTGTCCTGTTTGGGCATCCAGTAGCCTCAAAAACTCCATCTGGAGTTCAAAACTCTAACTGATCCTAATCATCTTGCAGGTGTCCTAGACAGATGGAGATGTCATGGACGTGCTTTTGAAGCACTCCTCCCTGTTTAAGTACCATAATTTCTACCTTCTCAATGTTCTGATACAGTAGCTTAGCTCCTGCCACCACAGAAGCCAGACTGAGAAGACTTGGGAAAGCCAGAAGAGAGCATAGTCTGTAACGGACAGGGAACAAACACTTAAGCTTTGAGCAAATGTGTTCTATTTTCTTGGGAGTATGCTAGCATGCCCTCCCCTACTCAATATAAGAAACAAATATTCCAATTTTGTAACAAACTTTCCAAGAGGCAAATGATTAAGCTGTTGGCTGGGTATTGCTGCATATCAAACCATTGTTGTTTAGATATTGATTTATCTCAGAAGGACTTTGAAGAATTCTGTTACAGTATATACAACAATATCTAATTCTAATAAAAGAAGAGCTTAGCTGATAGGCAAGGGGCTGCCCATCTCCCTCTGTTTTAAAACCCTTTGTTTCCAATGCCTTCTATACGTAATGCAGTACATTTTTTTTTTTTTCCCCATGTCATCAGTCTAAGCAGAAGTAATCTGAAGAAGCTTGGGAATTTTTCCAAATCTGTTTTTAGAATGAAGAGTGTCATCCAACTTGTTGAAACTTTATCATCTGAATTAGAACACTGACCCTCAGTCCTTGTCTGCCACATCCCAATTATTGCCTTGAGTATTGTATATTTCCTCCTTGTTGTCATGGCTTTTGCACAAACAGTGAAATCTTCATAGAAAAAGAAAATTACAAAGTTGTGCGCTCATGGAGACAGGAATGTGAGAAAGTCACATGTAATTTCATAGGTACATATGTAATTTCCTATGTAACTATTAACAGTGTGTGGGACTGCACTAGCAGAAGGTGAGTGATACTTTCTCTACAATAAGCAGTTAGATATCTCCCTGCAAAATGGAGAAACAGTGATATTAGCAGTTGAACTACTGCCACATTGACCATGTGAGCTACTCAGCTGTTCACAGTTAGGAGAATGCTGCATACACACACACACATACACATCTTCATCTTACTGTCTTTTGGAGCAAAACTTCAGAAAAATCCTCTTTAGAGGACAGGAGAAAAGCTCCAGCAGTTGTCCTACCTCACATTAAGTTGCCATTATACTGAATCTCAATGGAGAAATCAAATAATCACTCTGTGTTTAAAATTCAGGTTCTGCCTTGAAGTGAGTATGGCTATTATAATATCCTTTCTTCCTTCTCTCACACACGGCAGAAACTTCTTACCGTTTATTTCACTACAGCATCCTGGAGAAAGCTGACTTCCTGACTTCAGTGAGACTGTGATGTTCAGTAATACTCTATTAATTTCACTAGTAGATGAATTGAGCAGCAAGCCTCATACACAGCCAACAACCTTATGGAAGAATTAGGATTGGACTTTTTCCATGCGTGGTCCTGGCAACTGTAGCTGACAAATGTCCGATGACAGGACCATTTTAGGAACCTTTATTTTATATATTCCCAAAAGATATTGCAGCTATAAGAATCCTAGTACCACTGCCCATGATATGAATAACTTTCAACAGCATCCTGCCTGTCAGACCTTTGGTAATGTGCCACCAGAGAAAGTTTTGCAAACACAACAACACAAACAGCATCCCTGAAACAACTGCAATAGATCATTTGATAGCGAATGCATTTTTGTCATTTGTAAGGCATTAAGTTCCATTAACACCAGTTCATGTCTCATTACAAATAGATGAATGAAATACAGAATATTGAATAAAATGTTTCTCTTGGAAAAAAGGGGTAAGGGACTTGTAGTTTGCAGGAATACAATGAACTTTACTTGTCCTGAATTTTGCTTCTTTTTCAATTGAGAGAAAAGCTAGATACTGCAGGGGACTGTATGATTTTTGTTTCAAATATGCAGATAGTGGTGGACGCAAACATGAATATTGCCTCATGGTTACAATAGGATCTGATTTTTATGTGCTTCCACTATTCCAAATATATTTAGGAAGCTTTTTCCTTTTCTCCATACTCAGGAAACAGTAAATACGCAAACCCCCTCTTTGCTTTTTTTCCTTTCCCCCGTTTTCTATTTTGCAATCCTCACTGCTATTTAAATTGTTTCTCTGCCCAGACAGAAAAATGAGAGTTTTCATCTAGACAGGAGATCTTTACTCTTTCTGAAGACAGTTGTTTAAAGCAGAGTGTTAGAACAACATTTATCAATGCTACTTACACTACACACCCAGTTTAGATACAATCAAAACTCTTTTATTCCTCACCTGTCACTTAGGACCAGGCCGGGGGAAGTCCCTCTCCATGAGTGCTTAGAGTCTGATTTAAAATGTTGTTCACAGTAGTGTAGTAAAATGCACTTTTCTCTATAAAGCTTTAGGCTGCTGCTATCATCCATAGACAAGTCTTCAGAGGCCTCTAATTTAAATTCTTCCCAGTATATGTCAGGTGAGAGCTGCTGCCTGGGTGTATGGAAAACCTTCCTGATACAGTGAGTGCTATTTTGACTGTGCACTCTCTCATGGTTAACTCATGCCTGTACTTAAAACACAACAATTGCAAGATTATATTTTGAGACTGATTTGTAAAATAAGCTTCTTGGAGCATGCACTGAATGTGGATGATTGTGTTTCAAGGAAGCTAAGTGAAATAGATGGATGGATATGGCCAGGTAAGTCTCTCGGTTGAATTTTATAGTGTTGGGGTTTTTTCTGTTTATTTGAAAACAAACTTCTCTTAATTATCGGTGATTTTGGTTTTTGTTTGTTGTTGGGTTGCGGGGTTGTTTGTGGGTTTTTTTGTTTGTTTGTTTTTGGTGGTTTTTTTTAATGAGAGTAATGCCAACAAAATGGTTTGGATGTACATTGTATCAAGGCAGCTGTTGAGAGGGCTCTGATGTGTAATAGCATGAGAAAGCAGGATGGCAAAGCAAGCTGTTAGTCTTTCAATAGCATGAAAATTATTGTACAGATAAGGGGAAAGAGGCAGAGAAGAGTTTGGAAAAAAGTGAATTGCACTATCACTATAAGAACAGAAAGATTTATTTTCAGAGGAGAAAACACTGGGGAACAAGAATGGAACACACTGATTCCTCAATAAAAGACAGATACGATCAGAGGGAAAGAGTCGCAGGGGAAAAGCCACCTATATTGACTCATAATGAGAAACTTGCTTGTGAGCTACATTTTGGGTTGATTTACGTTCTGTGCAACTGCCTGAAGTCACTAGGATTTCATGGGATGTAAATTAGACCAAATACAATCTCCTGATATTATTGAGAAAAGTCAGTTAAGTTAGAGACTTGAAGGCTTTTACTATACCTGATGAGAACAGCAAGAGGAAAAAGAGGGCTGATAGCCACAAGCAGACACAGAGGTGATTAGAAGGTTCAAAGGGACACTGAGTTAGTAGGACAGAAATACTGCAGCACAAAAAACAGTATTGAGAGCACCTTTTCTAGTGACTGGGTAAAGAGAAATGAGGCATTCCTGAAGTCTATGAATCATTAAAATTATAGCCAGAAACATGAGGTGGCTGCAATTTGCTGATGGTTATTTGGAGTAACAAAGGGTCTGCTGATAAACTAGACAGACTTTAGCTGGTTGGTTTTTGGTTTTTTTTTGTTTTGGTTTGGTTTTTTGGTTTTTTTTTTTTGTTTTTGTTTTTTTTTTTTAATAGGAGTGTGCTGAAAACAAGCAGAAGGGTTAACATATTTAGGCTACATTATCAAAATTATCACTTCCTCATTGTTTCCAAGTTGTGCAGATTTCTGCTAGTGCAAGTTTGGGACTTAGCCTTTTCCCTGTATGTTTGTCTCAAATAGTATGTAGCTAGATGATGGCCTTGAAAGAATAGTCAAGAAAATGCACCAGAACACTAGCGCGTTTGTAAGAATGATTTCTGTTTTGGCTGTCTGAGAAATTTTGGAGGAAAATGAAGCAAATAAAAAAGTGAAGTAATTACCACATAAATAAAAAATAACCACCTTAAAACCTGGAGCAGGATGCCTGCTAAAATCAAAGGTGGTGTGGAGTTGAATCGGAAGCACTGAAAACTATTGTGTAAACATAAGTGTAAATCTTAAGGCCAGGTATAGGATGACAGTTTAGTCAATAGCAGGTAAAAAATCAAAATGAAAGTGATATGAACATTGCAGTGAGGCAAAATAATAATATCAATTTATCTAGCACTTCACATTTCTAAATTGTATGACCATTAAATAATTAAGAAACTTGCACTGATCTCAGAAGCATAGAAAGAAATAAAGGACGTGCTGTATTTCTAGACACTATAGCTATGAGAAGCTGCATTAGAGAAGCACTGTGAATGAGGAATTTTGGATAAAGGAAGTAAGAGGGACTGAGTGCTTTCTATCCGGATTTACAAAATTATAACATACATGGAAATTGGATTGAGCAGCCCTTGGAAAACAAAATAATTGGTGTTTGAACCTGAAATTGGGTTAACTGGAGCGTTGAAGAGAATAAATCAGCAAGCAACAGATGCTATGTTTCTGAAGGAAAGGTTAAGTGTGCTATTAAAAATGGTTTTAAAGATATTTGAGGAAATGTACTGGTAAAGAGTAACTACCGTTGTAAGATACCGTGTGTCTGTGTGGCAGCCCCTCCCTGCCAGGTCCCGCTGTGATAGCCCCAGCACCCTCCTGCTCCGTGGGAACGTAGGAGAGCTGTGTGCTGCAGAGCAGACATGCCAGCAAGCACAGAGCAAGCAAGGGTGGGTCAAAACTTAGACTTGTCGTCAGCACTTAGGGAAAAGCAGCTGAAAGTCCTGGGTCAAGAGGGCCACCTTCTGCAGATCATATTATACTTCCTGTACTCACATACTGGCTTGTAAAGAAAAACAAGAGAAATCCGAACAAAGTGGTGATCCCAAGTAATCAGAGATGTGGCAGATCTCCTTGGGATTAATACTTTATATAAAGTTATATAACCAAATGGATATATTTGGAAAGTTCATTCACTCTCAAACTTGAGAAATTAATGAGGGTGAATCATAGTAATTAACAGCTTTTGTGTCTGACAACTTTCTGACATTGCTGGTTAACTTAATTTTAAAAGTAGGTGCTAAAGTGTGATCCAAGTCCTCAGAAAAGGGACTGTGTTCAGAGTGCTGAGTTTTGTGGTGAACCTGTAGATTCAGACACATTCTTTTATGTAGTTGCCAAATGTGAGGGCTTTTTGTAACTGCCACCTGTGGAATGAAAGGCACGTCAGACAAAAATGTGGATGGTTTCAAGTATCAGAAAATGTGGCTAATACAAAAAGTCAGAAGAACTTTATGCAGATGTTCCACCTACAGTGCAAGGGCCAGATTCTAATATCACACACGATGTACAGATTTTTCTTAGGTATGCTGAGATACCCATGCTGCATCTGAGATCAGAATCTGTCCTAAAAATGAATTATTGGGATATGAAAGATCCAATGATGAGGAAAAGCACATTTTAGTCAGCTTTCCCCCCCACCTCCCCATCCTTATTATGCGAGATTTGGCTTTCAGCATGCTTCTTGGGTTTTATAATTTATGAGGAAAATTTGCAATAAAAACAACAAAATGGAAAAATAATTATTTTCCTTCTCAAGAAATTCACCTAATTAAATTAGGACGAAGAAGTGATTTCTCTATGCCCAGTGGCTCTGAGCAACTAGTTGAAGCAGTACCAGAAGCAAACAACAGTGACTTGATTACCAGGGGCATTTCCCTGAGGTGATGCATTCAGGTGTTGGTAGCAATATAGCTCTGATGTTGTGGTAATAGCATGCAGGTTAATTTACTCTGCAAATCTATAATCAGCAGCAGTGTCTTCATTTAAGTTCTGAACTTTATTCTCTTTATTTTCCCCTGTCTCCCAAGATTGTCTTTTGTTCTTGTCTCTTTGGGGAGGAAGTAAATGAGATTTGGATATGAGCCATAATTATTGTGGGAAAATCACCCTCTGGCATTGATTTATATGCCAAATCTCGCCCTGTAGCAACCTGAGAGCTACAGAAGGCTTCTCTTCTTAAATTATATTAACACCAGAGTTGAATACTTTCTTAGACATCGTTGTGCACAAGCAGCAGCATTTCTGTGCTCAGTTCTGGGCTTCCTGGGGGATCCTTACATAACCCATGAGCCCAAATGAAAAGTTCTCACAGCTATTTATACACAAACTCACACCTATCTGATACAATTGTTCTTCCTACTTATTACATATTCCTGAAGCGTGATTCAGAGAAAGATTTGTGTGCACTTGCACAAGCAGTCCAGGGTCTCCCTTCTTGAAACACCTTTTTATGGGCACCAAGGGCACCCTTGATGTCCTTGATGTTTTTCTCACCCACCTTTAGGTCCTGATAACCAAGTTGTAACATTAACTTCTTTCTTATCTGTGTTTAGTTTGTGTACTTGAACTCTCTGTAAGTTATTAGGAAGGAAAAAGTTCAAAACCAGCTTGTGACACGAACAAACCAACATTCCAAAACAAGTCATAAAATGCTGAAAATATTCATCTCCTGACTAGCTGATGTAATGAGAAACTCGAGGTTCTCTGAAAAGACAAAGGAAAGAAAAACACTGAAATCTTGGTCAGTATTGCTCTTTGAAAGGCAGACAGGCCTAAGGCCTGGTCTTTGAAATGCCAGCTTAGGGTAACAATGTATTTATGCCCCTTGCCTTTAATTCACAGTGACCCAAGTTTAAGCTAGAGAAGTTGGTTGCAGTTATCCCAATCTCATCTCCAGACGAGCCCAGCACCAGTCAGGTGAGAAACTGTCTTTGGATAGGATAGATCTGATTTTCTAACATCATGGAAAGATGAAGGGTATGGTGACCCCAGCTCCCATGTACTGCCCAGGGGCAAAGTTGAGGTCCTAGCAATATGCTCCTGATAGAAAGCCCCTTGTGACTTTAGACTTTTTTTGTATTGAATAGTAGCTGCAGCAGAGCTTCTGTGGTTTTGGATTAAGAGAAGTTTCTTGGAACGCTATATAGAGCACAGAAGGGTGGCTGATGTTTTGAAGGTCAGTGTTCTTAATGACTTCCATGGAAGCCACAGAATCAGCTGGTTCTAGAAATGAGGCCCCTTGTCTAAATGGCCAGGTACAAAGGAAAGGGCCAAACCTTTTCAAGCGTTTTATTGGATCATTACTTACAGACCTGTTTTGCTATGTCTGAGGTGAACAGTTTTTCATTCAACAGACAAGATTCTTATTTCATTGCAATTACAGGGCTAGTAATGCAGACAAGTTCTAAGAGCAGATTCAGTGTTCTTAGCAAAGGTTAAAACCACAAAACTGGTCACTGCAAATGCTTTTCTAATCTACAGTTTCTCAGTTGTTTCTGAGAGCAGTATCCTTCTGTTAGTGATGCTTCTGAGACCAACTGAGAGAAGTTATAAATCTTTATAACTCACAAATGAAGCAATAAAATTTCAATGACAAAATGTTCCTATCTGCTGGAAAATATGAAAAATATGCTACTGTGTAGGGCAGGGAACTTTTGCAGGAAATATTCATTAAGGCTGACTGTGAATATTTAATAGACACTGAAAAGTCCACATAGTTTTAAGATAGTATCTTTAATCAGGATTTCGCTTTTCAAATATTGTTTTAACTAACCATCTGTCTTCAAATATCCTGAAAATAGCATTTTATTCATCATCTGTAAGCTATGTAAATGCTGGCTAGATGCTAGCTACCTTATGAGCTACTTTTTAAGACAGGTATTCCTTTTCATAAAGCATTGAATATAAAAATTATATATCTGTTCATCTTTAATAATATCAATTCCAAAATATCTTTTTCTTGTAAAACCACAAGAATGTTAACCAGAAATATCATTAAATTACCTGCAGTTGTAGATTCTTAAGGTGCAGCATCAACAAACAAATCAAGTTCTACAGGATACCTTGAATGCTGTCCATCACCAAAAAGTACATTTCACACCTCACAGCTTCCTTCCCAATTGTGTTCTATTTTCACACAGGGACACTAAGACCATAAAGTCTTATGCGTGGAGAGAACTAAAATGTGGCCCTGTAACAAATACTGAGGACACTAAGAGGGCAGTATGTATTGATATTTCAGTTCCATTCTCTTGCAGTTTCAGATCAGCTCACAGGTTATTCATGATGAAACTTCAGTTTAAAATATTTTATTGTCTAGGCAGTTTTAGTAAGGTTTTGAAACTGTATGGTATTGTTGCTCATGTAGGAAAGGATTAGAATGAAAGATCTGGTTTGTATGATATCATGAACAGTAATTGGATTTGGTCATTGACATGAGGATCCTCTGTATCTTTTGCTTTTTTCATGACTTTTCAGGCCTTTATATCCTCTGTAGTCACACAAATCTCCATGTGTACAGGATAAATAAATTCCTTCATTGTCATAAAAGAATATGAGAACAGGAGAGATTAAAAAATATTCTCTCATTAATTATGGTCCTCTGCTTCATCAGGACAACATTATGCAGTCACTACGCTGCTGTAAATTTAAGTAGATTTGTGGTTCCATTATCTCACTTTAAAATGTGCCCGAGGAATATAATGGTAGAATAGCTAAAACCATTTTTACTTTTATAGCCTTAATGTACACATGATCAGTTCACACACATTTCTCCTCAGAATTATTTGTTCTCTGATCCTGAAACAGCAGTCAGTGCTGCTCTCTCCCTCAGTCTTCTCATAGTGAATTTATAGGCAGCAATATTTTCTCCTCCTAACTTTGTAGATCTTTGTATTGTTTAGTACAGACTGTGTTAAACAGAGTCTTGTAAAACTGGTAATGCACAGTAGCTGGGCTCCTCTGGCTTTCTCTTCCCCAGCTGTCTTGCACTGCACATTCAAGGGAAATTTAAGCATTAATGTGAGGAACAGAATTCTGCATATTTGCTCTGAATATGGGTGACGATCTCAGCTTTGGACCTCTCAACTGCTAGTTTTCATTTCCTCCCTCCTCCTTGCNTTTTTTTTTCTTTCCTCTTTCTTTATTTTTAAACCATTGAGGCATTGTAAAAATGACTGGACTTTTTTCATTTCATATTAATGTTTCATTTTGCTATGTATATTTTAATCTACACTTAGGGCAAACTATTAAAAAACAAGTGATCACCTGCATTTACTCAAAATTCCTATAGAAAACTGAGTATTCAACATAATTGAACATAAACATGACTTGACTTTCATGTTTTCATTAGGTTAAACAGTATAATAAATACAATTTCATATCAGTATTAAAGTTTCTTACAGAGCAGATGTGCAAGTGTCTTGCTAAAAGGAAGGCAATACATAAAAGAAAAATACATATGTTCTTTGGAAGTTTTAGCAGTCTTTGAAAGGTGTGTTTCATTAGTGTTGATGTGCTCAGAGCATAGCTTATCTATGTCCAGAGTGTTAGCTGCTGCAGTTCCAGTGTAAAGTAGCAGATGGTTAGGGTTTTCATGTTAGACCGAAGGGGAGAGAACGCCAAGTCTTAAAGATCTATACATTGCTATTGAGAGCTTCACCACACAAGTGGGTCTATTCTCTATTTCTGTTTTGCTCTAAAAGTGTCTGCCTGATGCCACCACGTGGAAAATTGCCTTGCATGAGAGGCAAATGAAGTCTTTCTATTTTATTTCTCTAAAAAGATTTGTTAAATCATGCAAATGTTATTCTTCTGAGTTACTTGAAAATGTCACAAGCACTTGCAGAAACTGTTCTGGGGCCTTGTTCCAATGTGCACCAATTTCTTCTCTCATGTTGGAGTCACTTCTGAGGCTGAATTATGAGTCTTGAAACTAAATTGTGAATCATGAAACTAAATCATGAGTCTTCTTCGAGGTAAGAATAAAATATATTTTCTTTTAACTCTGGTTTTGTGTCAAATGCTGTATACTGAATTTGTGGTATAAAATTCAGGGGACATTGTGAGGAAATGACCTGTGAAATGAACCCCAAAACTCATGCAGAGTTATGAAGTAGGTATATTTAATTACAGCACTGGGTGCAGGCAGGATCACTCCATCAACCCTGCACACCCCATGCTGGCACAAGCCACAATTTATGTACAAGAGCATATGTATTCATAATAAGAGTAGGGTTATTACAATTATTTCTCGGAGTTCATTAACACAGGTATTTTCCCATTCTCTGCCCCAGTTCCAACCCCCTCCCAGTGGTCTTGATTGGTTATCTGAGATGAGTGCCAGCAGTTTTCCTCACAGGGTTTTTTCATGTTTGGTTAGCAGGCCCCTCTTTATTGCTGATGTCAGGATATCTCTGCTTCTCCTTTATCTCCTTCCTGCTTTCCTTAGTCACTGCAGGCCTGGGCCTTTACAAGATTACATATCACAGATCTCCAACTAGTAGCTGCAGACACTTCTGCAGTAGTTATTGCTTAGGTTTGCATATTATCAACTGACTACTATAAACAAATATTTCTACAGAGTTTGGTATTTTACAGTTTGCTACAGACATCCTCAAAAATGTGCATCCGGTCTGTAAAGCCCTTTACCAGCATTCCTTGATTTTTCTTTTATCAGAAAGAAGTTGATTTTTTGATGGTATTTCTCTAAAATTTACCACTATAGAAAAATGGATTGCACTGGATTTTGTGTCTGACAGTGAAGTGAGCACCCAAACCTTTTATCTCCACGGCCTTTTAGACCTCCTTGTTGCCAAATTAGATGTATGTGTAATTTAGTCAGTGGGCTACAGCTGGAGTTCTGACTCCTCCTTACTCATTCCAGAACAGGCAAAATGTTTGTAGCTGAGTCAGAACTTAATTGTGATTTTCAGCTTATAAATCTGACATTTTTAACTGGTCATCAGATTTCAGCTTGAGGGAGAACTCTCCTTGCTCCTGTCATTGTCCCTTCACCCAGGACTTTTGGTACCTAGATGACTTCAAACACAGCTTCTTATGGTAATACATAAAAAAATGTGCTTGCTACTGATGCAGCCTAAGGATAAGGCCTTCCACCCACTACTAAAGATAGAAACTGCTTTTCTGTGGAGGTAATGTTGCTACATGATGCTCCTGCCAATTTCCAAATGCTTTGCCTTCAGCATTTCTCTAATTTCCCATGCCATTATGCGCTGGTATGTTGTGAAAAATAACCACTACCTAGTTTTGCCTATGCAAGGCTGGAGTCTCACTTCCTCTTAGGCCTGACTCAGCTGTAAGCAACCAAGCTCCCTCTGGCAGTAGGCTCCTGAAAGCAGCAATTAAGCAATCCTCCTGATGATGGCTTTGCCATTGCAAAAATCTTTCAATCAGCCTGACAGCTTTCGTAGTTGATTGGAGTAGTGAGGGCTGGAGCAGTGTCCACTTCACTTACCCTGTCTGATGACCATCAGCAGGATCTTTTCCAGGGCTGTTTCTCTTCTGCTCCTTCTGCCGTTTTCTGTAGCTATGATTTGCCTCTTAATCTTCAGAGCAGCTAGGCCTGGTGTTCTCTGCACCGGCGAGAAGCATCCAGCTGGCTCTCCCTCCTCTCACTGCACCTGGGCCCCTTCAGCAGCAGCTCTGACTGCTCAGTCATCCATCTTTCTGGTTTTGTGTGTGGTGCTGGAGCCAGAGTCTCCTCGTGTTAGGAAACATTCCCCATCAGGTCTTGTATCTTGATACTGAAGCATATTCATGGCAGATGGAATCTGTAGGGAGTTTAGATAACAAAATTCTACAATAAAAACCATGCAGCTTAGTTAAAATATCTCTCAGATTTGAGTAACCCTAGTATCAGGCCTGCCAGATTTCAAGCTTTTTCTAGCTTGCAAGGATAATTGAGTATCACGTAATTACAGCAATTACATTATTTTTAACAAGATAAAATATTGTCTCTTAGTTTTATACTTAAAACTGACTAAAAAAAAAAATTCCATTAATTTCAGTTGTGGTGTGCACCCATGCTAATAAATAGCCAGATACTAGAGTTCAGATCAGGAAACATTGGCCAGCCTTATTTTATCTAGTAGAAGAAGTACTCCACTTCAAAAGCAAAAATAAATTATGGTAAAGTGAATCCTAAGGACACTACATCATTAGTCACTGAAAAACTCTGAAATCAAATTCTTACAGACTGGCCAAACAGCAAAGTGCATACTCAGATCTATAGAAAACTGATCTTAGGCTAACACAAATTTATTGAAAACATCTGCTTATCTAATTAGCATACTGAGTACTTACCATCTTTACTTGCTCAAATGCCAGACTCTTTCATTCCAACAGGAGATATTGTGATAGAGAAAAGTTCAACCAACACTAAAAACAGCTCTCACTACTGATTTAAAAAAAAAAAAAATTATAGTGTATAGTGTATTGTAACAATAAAAATAGTAGCACTGTGAAGCTGTATATACCATGAACAACCTATGCTAAAACATAAAGTACAAATATACAACAAAATTTTCATTTAATAAGTTTTCAATTTATTTCCTAACAGTGAATATCCTAAGAGCATCATTATCAACATAGCAGGTTTGACTAACATTTGTGGCAGCCACAGAGAGAATATGACCACAAGGATGATCCACAGGCTGGAGCACCTCTGCCATGAGAGCAGGCTCGGGGAGCTGGGCTTGTTCAACCTAGAGAAGACTCTGAGTGGCACTTTAGAGCTGCTTTCCAGTACTTGAAGCAAGCCTACAGGAAGGCTGGAGATGGACTTTTCAGAAGGGTGTCTGGCAACAGGACTAAGGGGAATGGTTTGAAGGTAAGGAAGAGTAGGTCTAGACTGCATCTTAGGAAGCATTTCTTCACTTCAGGGGTGGTGGGACTCCAGAGTAGGTTGTCCAGAGAGGTTGTGGATATCTCCTCCCTGCAGGTGTTCAAGACCAGGTTGGATGAGGGTTTGAGTAGCTGAGTCTACTTGGGAGGTATCCCTGCCCATGATGGCGAGGTTGGATTGGATGATCGCTAAGGTCCCTTCCAACATAAGCCATTCTATGATTCTAAACACTCTTATTTTTTTCTTTTCATATTCTTTTTAATTGTCTAAAATCCTAGGATCTGGCATTTCAGCTATTTGGTCCTTTTAAACATTACAAAGTAGTGGATGTAAAGCTATGAAGTTTTGTACCTTCCATTGTACATGTGTCAGCTGAAGAATTTACCTGAAGTCCTCCTCTGCAATATGTCAAGCTGGTGAATGTACTCAACATTACCCCTCTAATAGTAAAAGTTCATAAGACATTATGGGTTTTAACCATGAAAACCTATTACAAGGCAAATTAAAAAAAAAATGCTCCTTAACTCCCATGCTACTGCTGTTAACACCAGTTTAACTTTGAGTAGAGATATATCAGTCTGATCCTAAATGAGTGCAAATGAAACAAACAAAAAAAATTGTTACCAATAAACTCAAGGATATGTTCTCCCATTGTTTAACAGAAAGTCAGGGTTCTGCTACATTTATGACTCTTTCCTTTCACAGCTCTGTCAGCCAGGGATATAATTTCAGAAACTTTCCATATGCTAGATGTTCAGTTGATTGTGATTTTTTTCTTTCTTTTTTGACTTGCATAGATTTTAGACCACTTCCCTTCAAAGAAAAAAGTCTTTGAAGTGACATGTTCTGTTAGATTCATTCGTATCTATTTTAGTGTGAAAATTTGTACTTAATAGCTCCTCTTGTTATCAGTTCTTTCAGCACAATATGATTTTTTTTCTTGACTTTCTTCACTAACTGCTTATTTCACATCATGTTATTTTAAATTATTGTTCTGTCCATCAGGGAGAAGGGCTAAAAACAACTGTTAAAAGAGGTGAGCTGTGGCTGTCAGGCTTATATTGGTGGTGCATATGCAAAATTACATGTGCTAGGGCTATGCATGACACTAAACAACTCTGAATATTCTTGAACTATTTATTAATGTTATGGGAGGTAATAAGGATAGATACAAGGCCCTTCGGGGGTTAGGGAAATTTCTTTCATTGATTTTTACAAAAGCTACTGCATTGGGAAGTGGAACTTAGGGTACAGTGTAGGCAGAAGGTTCCTTTGTTCTTCGATAATATCAATTTTTTAAAAGTCAGTATATTGTTAATAGATTCTCAGACACTGTAACTGGTAGTGGAAGTGCATTGCTAGGACTTACACTCTACAACATACCCTCTTGTAGATAAATCCTGTGGCATGGGAAAGCAGAAAACTGAAGAAACTGTCAGTGTAATTTCTTCCTCCACACAATTCCTGTGAGTTAGTGGAAGCAATGACATGGATTTAGCCAAATCTGCTGCTGATCAACACCATGCTGCTGTCATGCAAACTTCAAAATGCGAGCGCTGGCTGGAGCAAAGTATTATGGGGCTTGAAGTTCAGACTGTAGCATGAGAGAGTCTTTCACCTACAGTTTTTGTCAGTGTTAGTTTCACCATTAGTCTCCTCAGATTTTGCCTAGAGTAAGTGTTCTCTATGAATTCCCAGTGAAGTATTTTATGTGCAGCTACATGGAAGGGAATTGATTGATCAGCTTCACCTCTTTCTTCTTCAGCTGTTGGAGGAAATGAAAGTTTGGGTATCATGCAGTGGATGGAGGACTTTTGCCTTTCAGGAAGAATAAGATTTTCAACAGGAGGGAGATATGAGTGGAAATTTGAGGAAACTATGGGTAGTTCGGCATTATTTAGGGGAGGTAGCCTGTTTCTTCAATACCTTAAAGAGTTGCAGCTCCTAGCAAGGTGCAATAACTGGATCTGAGTATAACTCTGGGAGGAGAAGACTGATTATTAGCTGGGTGGTAGGGAGTTGTCTGACAAATTCACTAAGTCTGCAGATGACACCAAGTTAGGTGGCAGTGTTGATTTGAATGAGGGTAGAGAGGCTCTTCAGAGGGACTTGAATAGGTTAGATCAATGGGCCGACATTAATGAGATGAGTTTCAACAAGGCCAAATGCCAGGTCCTGTACTTGGGCCACAACAACCCCAAGCAATGTTACAGGCTTGGGGCAGTGTGGCTGGAGAGCTGCCTGACAGAAAGTGATCTGGGGGTTGTAAACAGACAGGCAGCTGAATATGAGCCAGTAGTGTGCTTAGGTGGCCAAGAAGGCCAGTGGCATCCTGGCTTGTTAAAAATGTTCTGTCCAGCAGGAGTAGGGAGGTGATTGTCCCCTTGTACTTAGCTTTGGTGAGGCCACACCCTGAGTATTGTGTTCAGCTTTGGGCACCACAATACAAGAGAGATGTGGAGATGCTGGAGCAGGTCCAGAGGAGGGCAACGAAGCTGGTTAAGGGCCTGGAGAATAAATCTTATGAGGAGTGACTGAGGGAGCTGGGGATGGTTAGTTTGAAAAAGAGGAGGTTGAGCGGAAACCTCATTGCTGTCTACAGCTACTTGAAAGGACATTGTGGAGAGGCTGGTGCTGGTCTCTTCTCACAGGTAATTGGAGACAGAACAAGTGGTAATGCCCTCAAGCTCAGGCTGGGTAGGTTTAGATTAGACATTAGGAAAACGTTTTTCACAGAGGGAGTGGTCAGGCACTGGAATGAGCTGCTCAGGGAGGTGGTTGAGTCACCATCCCTGGATGTGTTTAAGGGTCGTTTGGATGTGGTGCTTAGGGATATGGTTTAAGGCGAATCTTGTAGAATAGGCTTATAGGTTGGACTTCGTGATCCTGAGGGTCTTTTCCAACCTGGATGTTTCTGTGATTCTGTAAAGGAAGTAATAAGGTGAGGCAGGGAAAAAAAGTAATAAATGAGGCCATGTTCTGTATCAGACTTGGCAGAAGTGCTTTAACCATAGGAAGACAAAATTGAAGTAACAGTTAAGTCAATTCATTAGTAAAATAGAACATCATTAGGCTGATATACTAGTGAATTCAGTCAAGACAACAATCAGTTTTATGCATGCAGCATTTGTGTAATATTTGGCACAGCTTCGCTAAAACTTGCCTTGGGGATCCATAATAACACATCCCTTTTGAGTACAAAAGGCCAAAGGGTTTGAAACGAGCACACTCGTGATGTGTGTCCTCCAAGCAAGTTGGAGGAGGCGAACTTCAAAAAGATCATCTGATGGGCAAGATTGTGTCCGGAATGCTCTTGATTTACCTTGGTGAGGACTTCGTAAGTGCTAGACAGGGACTGGCAGCAATTTGGCAAGCAGTGCACCGGGTGGGAAACAGTATGCAGCATTGGTTAACTATTGGTTGAGGAAAACAATAAGCCTCATTTTCAGCAGTGAAATCCTAATAATGTCTGTTATGGAAGTGCTGCTGCCTTGAATTTGTTCTTCTTTCAGATTTCTGTTTTCCCAGTGATAGTTCAGATATGCATGAAATGCAGCAGTGGGTTCATCCTAATTTGTTCCAGTTCACAGCTGCAGCCTTTCTAATATCCAGAGGCTAACATTCTTCTTGGTGACCCCTACTAGAACAGTACATTTTTCCTTACTGTCTGCATCAGTGCTTTGCTGGCTATTTAACAATAGAATTTTTACAAACTGTGGGGTAGAGTTTGTTCTGTTGCATAATGGTTTGATGAAAAAGCCCTGTATGTTTTATGGAGGCACTTCTGCCAGTGCTTTCGTGACAGGACTAGAGAAAACAGCCTCAAGTTATGTCAGGGGAGGTTTAGGTTGGGTATTAGGAAAGCGTTTCTTCACCAAAATGCTTATCGTGCACTGGAACAGGCTGTCCGGGGAAGTAGTAAAGTTCCCAGACTGCCACTGAGTTGATAGGTTAAGTACGGCTATGCTAAGAGCTTCTGATTGTTATAGTTTAAACTGTTACTTGTAACTTTACTAAAGAGGCAAAGCCTCCACAGCTGCTAAAATTGATGTCCCTGAGTCTGAACTGAAGCTCTCAGGCTTCAGTAACTAAAATATTTCTTAGACTAAAAATAGTGTGTTGAACATCAGGAAGTCAAGTTATATCAGTTTAAGATTAAATTAATGTTCTTTCATATATGTCATTATCTCCTACCATAAGCTGTGCAGCTGTTCATGAAATCTGCACCCAGTCTATAGTTTGCAACACATCTTGAAAACATATTTTATGAAAAACCCCACCATGTCTAGTCTTGTAGTTATCAATTCAGAATTTCTTACCTTTACCTGTTGATAAATGTATATCTTTCTTCATGTGTGTATTCCAGCAGTGCCACGTGTGTTGTAACAATTGCCCACATTTAATATTCCTTTGTGACCTTTATGCATGTAAGGAGCAATTAAAAATGCACTTGGGACTTGTAGATGTCATAGCTGATCTTAATCTTCCATGACTAAAACAAGTTGAGCATGTAAGATAGAAATAGTTCAATAATTGCTTCTTCTGGAAAAGATTATTCAGGTTGCATGTGCTGGAAATATCATTTAGTGTTCTCTAGCGGATGCTCTTCAGCTACATCATTTGAGATGTTAAGGTTCTTCCTCATGGGAAGATGACCAGTCTTAGAATTAGTAGCAGTCCTCCTTGGTTTCTTGTATGCCTCCATTTTTTCCAATTTATATGTGCACTCCCTTTTAAAAATTTCCCCCTTTTGGTAGATTATTGAATGCTGTTTATGGTTAATGGTGTTACTTTTATCTGAGAACTAGAGAGAAAGCAACTGATGAAGATCTGCTAAGGTTTCTAAAAAAACCCTAGACGCAACTTTAATCTGCAGTTCATTCCATACGGGGGAAAAAAAAAAAAATCTTTGAAAGCTTCAGTGATGATCAGATATATTCAGGTCTGACATGTGAAGATGAGGTAACTATTTTTTTCCTAGGATGCCAAATCCATCAGGTTTTGAAAATGACACTATTCTTTGCCTGAAGACTGATTCCTCTGAAAAGTATTCTTAAAGGCTATTTGGAATTTTTACTCACTCACTGTGGATTGTCGCATTTTCTACCAGTAGTCTCATGTTTCCCCCTCTCCAAGAGCTCCAGGGGAAAAGAAAAGTAACATTCTTTTGGAGAAGTTGGTTTTTTCCCTCTCTTTGTGAATTCAATTTTAGCTAAAAATGAGTTGGAGTTTCGTAGTATCTACAGCATTTCACTTTTTGAAAGATTTGTTTCTGTTTGCTTTTGGCTTCATTTATAGTGGAAGAATAGCAGAATGGAAAGTTCACTTACAGGGATTATACTTTCTTGTTCTCCCTGATGTGTCATAATTACATAAGGGCTGAGACAGATCTCCTTTCTGTTCTTGGAATGGGATCAGGAGCAATAGAACTGATAATGAAATGACATTGGCTCTGGCTCTGGAAAGAGAAGGGCCATTCTTATAAGAAGAAATGGACGTTTATTCAGAGGATGAGCCAGTACCAACTGTATTTTTGTACACAGACAAATGAACTGTTAAGTAAAGGTTCATTAAGCAAAGAATATCGAATATACAGACAACTGTAAAAGTTATTAAATACAACATAGATGAGCAGGATGGAAAGGAGCTTAAAGAAGTGATAGCTTTTCAGAAATAAATATTTATCAGAGATTTATAAATACTTCTTTTATTGCAGTTCTCCAAACATTTTTTACTAGCCTTTTACCTATTACCATTGCTTAGTTGCACTGAATTTTTTTGCAAGGTTGGCAAGATTTAAATACAGCAAAGGAGACACCTTTATACTGCCAAGACTGCCAAATCATAGAATGATTTGGATTGGAAGGGACCTTAAAGATCATCTGGTTCCAACCCTGTTGCCGTGGGCAGGGACACCTTCCACTAGACAAGGTTGCTTGAGGCCTTGACCAACCTGGCCTTGAATACACTCCTTGAACAGGGAGGGGGCATCCATGACATCCCAAGGCAACCTGTTCCAGTGTCTCACCACTCTCAGGGTAAAGAATTTCTTCCTAATCTCTAGTCTGTGTGCTCTCTTCCAGCTTCAAGCCACTGCCTCTCATCTTGTCACTGCAGGCCTTTGTAAATAGTCCCTCTCCAGCCTTCTTGTAGGACCCCTTCAGGTAGTGAAAGGCTACTTCAAGGTCTCCCCAGAGCCTTCTTTTCTCCAGGCTGAACAACCGCACCTCTTGCAGCCTGACTTCAATGGGACCTGTGGGGAAGGGTAATTACTAGTGGGAATAAGCATAGTGGAATTTTGCCCTAAATTAATGCCCATTGTAGCCTTGAGGGTTTGTGATATTGCCGGCCTGAGCTATGGCTTCCAAGGGTTCATTTTGTATATTGATTACAAAGATTTATTTTAAACAAATCTCTTCTGATAGCCATTGTAGATCATTGCTTTAACTTTTAATTATTGTCTAGGCAGATGGTTTTCTGAATTATATTCAATGTCTCAAGTTAGGGTGTTTATGTTCTTCTCAGTTCTGAAAAGTCACTTTTAAATACAAGGTGTCTTGGGTTTCACTTGATCTGAGAAATAAGAAATACGAAAGGAGGTAACATAATTTAGATGATGTTTTAGTGAGAGAGTGTCAGAGAGAAATTAAATAACTAAATAATTCAAGTTCCATATGGCCCGATACATTGATTTCAGATCCTAAGCCGTAATATTTTGCTTAATGTAAGTATAACTCTTTTTTTTTCGTCTCAAAGGACACATTTTTCAGAAGGAAAAAAAAGAGAGACTGCATTAGGGCTTTTACTCTGTAATTTTAACTTGGCTCAATGAGTATGAATCCTAAATTTGCATATTTAAAAAAAAAAAAGTTTGGCGTTTATATTTTTTTTTTCCTTAATAAATCTTTTATAGTCTTGTTATTGCAAACCAGCTTTGTAGTTAAAGTTTAAATGTTAGCTAATGCCTTTTTTTAGAAGATGGGGTTGGGTTTGGGTCTATCACAGACATGAATGAAAACAGAAATTGTTGAATGTGTATTTCTACCCATATAATTTTTTTTTTCTATTTGCCTTTTAAAAATTGAACTAAACTTAGTTAAGATAATCCCTTAAAGTACAACATGTAACGTAATAAACACATTTCTTCCTGGGATGAAAATAAAGATTTATAGCTTTTAGCAAACTATAGTAGTATCCTACAATGGCATTTAGAGAGTTATGTAATACAACATTGCAGGCATTCTGGAATCATATTCCATGACAGTGCAGTGAATATAAATGGTCATTGCAGGCTGAATGGAATGAATGAGACTGTGTGTTTCATATACTTCATACTCAAAAGCTTTTTGCACACTTTCATAGAAAACTTTGTTATGGGTCAATAGGGAACATACCTTATATCTGTAGTGAAGTATTTACTGTTAACCTAGCAAAAGAATAATTACTAATCTGTATTTATTTACTATAGAAAAAAAGCCTCAAAAAATTAAAAATAAAATAATGCAGTTTCCTCACACTGTCCTAATAATGAAACTATTGCAACTGTTGCATTCTCCTTAGTATCTATCCTCTTCTCTCCAGTGTGTTATGCTTGCCCTTTCATGATTCCTATGAATCCAGGGCTACTCACTTTCTTTTAGAAGGGGAGAGGGTATTATATGAGCCATCTCCAGATCCCATTCTTCATTAGGAGGAGAATTTTGACTTTGTAAGTTTCCTCTACCTTGCTCTTGTTCTACCTAATTAACTAATGAGGGTAATTTGCTTTTTCTTTCTTTGTGGATTACTGATTTCACCAGATGCACAATTCCTTTTCTGCATGGCGCTCTCTGTGCACATTATCATCCAGTTCCATGGTCGCATTCCTTTCATGACGGCAATTGACTATTCATGCTTATATCCTTGGGGCATCTGCTATCATCCTCTGCCTTTATTTGAAGGCCTCAGCTGTCATCTCATGCCTGTCAATAATTTTGAGAGCAGTTTTGGATATCTTATGAGTGACCTGGGGATACTTAATTGTGGCTTGACGTTAAATTAGGGCACAGCCATAGCATTTCACATATGGCTGTTTCCTTTGCAGTTTAGTACTGAACCTGCCTTCTAGAGGTGTTTCATTTTTGACTCTGTCTTTTCTCTACTGAAATGAAATAAGTAATTCTCACACCTTCAAAACCAGCCAAGACAATAAATCTAAGGCAAATGGTGGAATATTTAAATCAAATAGTGCAGAACAGCTGCAGAACTCCTTCATCACTGATCCTGGTGATTCACTCTCCTCAAGATCATCTACTTCATACATACCACAGGCACATGTATATCACCATTGCTACCACAGGTGCTTGGCTGGTGTCTTTCTGTGTATCAAATTAATTGCCTGAGATTTCTTTCATAGCAGTTATTTCAGTAATTTCCAATTATCTTGAATTTTGGTTCTCAATAATTTATTGAACTGATCTTGGTATTCCAAATTTTTGATGCAGTAGAACCAAAATATTGACCAGCTCATGTTGACTTCAGTTGAATTCCACGTGCAAGCAAAATACCAGGAATATGTAAAATAACTCACCAGAAACTTGGAATGTGGTTATGAGTTGTCTATAACACAATTAGATAGCATATAATAAATGGAATCTTTCCTAAATCCGAGATAGCATATCAGTTTTTAGTGTTTGTTTCTTCTAAGAAAATACATGGGATTGTGGTGGACAGTTTTAAACTAGCATCACACTTACACCATGGGCAGTGGACAATGTAAAACTAATATCATTATTACACCATAGGGGAAAAGTTACAGAGAAAACAGCAAAGTGGAAAAAATATCTGTAAATGTTTATATATGAAGGGAGGTGTTGTATATAAAATGCCTTATTTTTATAGAACTAAATCTTTATTTGGAAAAGCAATAATTTAAGAAACAGAGTATAAGAAGCCTCTCTTGGTTTTGATGTTGGGTTTATAAAACACTTGTACCCATCACACAGCAAATGCTGTTGCAGAGCTGTGTTGTCAGGATTCTCTGAACTGCTAAAAGAGAATCATGCTGATTCCATTCAGTACAGACCATTCTGTGATTTTTAAATCCAGCTTTAAATCCCCTTATTTCAGTGAGATACTGATCTGTGTCAATAATCGATGAAACTTTAAACAAGGTCTACTGGGATAGTATGATATGTTCTAATCTCAAATCCGTACGCTAAAGTTTTATTTTTTGCATCTGTGTGGAAGGGAATTGTTTGATCAGTGGATCCACTTTGACTCTGCCTGGTTACATAGTTTTATTTTAAATGTGTTCCAGTATTTTTCCATAGCTGTGATCGAAGTCCTACATGACTTGCACAAAATTTCTGAAATGGATGGCATAGAAGCTTTGGCCCTTCTGGTCCATATGTTGTAATGAGCAATGAAGAGAAATTTGAATAAGGCAATTCATGCTGATCATGATTGTGATGAGGTATTAATTTCTGGTTATGAATATTATTATTAATACATCAGAATATTAATTTTTTATTAATATTCAAAAATTCGGGGGAAAATCCCTCAGATTCTTTGGATTTTCGGTCGACAGGAAATATTGGCACAAAGGATATTTATTAACACAGAATTAAACAGTTTAAACAATCAGAACTTGGGAAAACAGGAACGCGAAACAGGAAAAACTCTTACTGTGCTGCAGAGAGCTTAGCATTAACCCTAGCACATGGTACTCACGATAAATGATCCCTGAGTAAGTTTCCCGTATAAAACACTTCCAAAACTCATGACAATGGTCCTGCGGTAAACTACAAGTATTCCAGGCAGAGGGGGAGAGAGAGAGTTGCTGCAGAGCCAGTGTAAGCTGCAAACACGTGGCCACGGCGATTCCCAGGTAATGAGCCGCTAAAGGGTGCTGCAGAGAAACGAGTCTGAGGACAGCTGTGTAGAAAAGGCTGTGTAGGAAAAGGCTGTGCAGAAAAGGGCGCTGCTTCTAAATCATCCCCCCTTAAATAGACCAATTTGAAAGTTAAACTGGCCAATAGGCATTTAGCATTCTTGTGCTGCCCAATGCATTCAAAGCTTCGTGCCTCATGCAACCACGCAGGCACATTGAGGGGCTGCACCAGACACCTGACACAGTGCTGAGCTCCTAGCCTCAGGGCTTTGCTTAGCTTAGCTCAATCTACTTCAACTTCTGGACCCTGAACAGAAGGAGGACTGAGCAAGGGTTTAAACCAGCCTGGCAGGATTTATGCCTACCAGGACAATGATATGAAATCTGTCATTCTGCATGGGTCTACAATTAATCATATTAGACCTGTTTATGTCTTGCATAAAAATACTCCTTATGAGAAGTAGCAAACAATTACAGTAGTGGGTTTACTAGAAGATAAAAGAATATAGCAGATATAACCACGGTTAGAAAACTGAGTTGTGTAAGAACATTCATCCCTCCTCCCAGTAGTGCTTTCTGTTAAGAAACAAATCAAATACTAGAATTCCCCTTTCCAAGCCCAGTTAACTTTGTATTTCTTTTGGCTAGATATCCCTGGCTATACAGTTTATACAGTTGAAGGAAAGTCATTAGAATGGTTGGTTGTTTTCTAGTCAGTTGGTGATCCTGTCTTTCCTCTCCCTGAAAGGGCATTTTTAATCTCTACATATTCTTATTCCTCAAGTGTATGTTTCTGGCCTGCTGCATGGCAATCACAGCTAATAGCTGCCTTCAGCAAACCATACTTCCTATTTAACTTTGCCTCTGGAACAAATAGTCAATTTAAGTTTGTATTAAATGTGAGTTTTGGATTGGATTGTACAGCACTCTCTTAATGTGAAAGTTATGACTATATAGCAGTCTTTATAAAGCATACCTCCATAACTCATCACGTGTTCTCATTTCTCTGCATTCTGGATATATGTATTCTGTAAATCACTTCACCCTTTATAATCTCTATACATTTTAAAATAAATTGAAACCCAAAATTGAAGTGCAAAATAATTTGTTCCTGAAAAAGCCAATTAGTATTTATTACATTAGCCACTTGGCACTTCCCTTTCCACTGTTACCATCCTTGGTCTACTTTTCCAGCTCAATATTGAGCATCTCAAGAAGGTTGCTCTCTTTAAGGCCACGACAATGTGTCATTATTAAAGAGAAGAGCCTTCTTGAGATGCTTTCCATAGTACCACCTATGGTCATAATCTGGAGGAAAACTTAAAGGAGTAGTATAAGTAGTATACTGTCTGCTTACAGTATCTTAAGTTCCATGTAATAATTGTTCAGATTTTCTTAATACAATCAGTTTCACCATAGATGCTTTATCTTTGCCATATTATTGGAGAGATCCTACTGTATGTTTTCATTATTTAGTATCAGATGGAAAGATACCTTGTTTTGGTATTTCCTCTGCTTCCAGGCTAGGCAAGGACCTTGTCTCCAGTAACTGGGATTTTCTGTTTAGGAGTCCACTGAAAGAAGTGGTCACACTGTAACTGTAACCATGTGCTGTTGTGCTCTAACTTAGGTTAAGCTCTTCTGGGCAGCAGCCATTCCCTTTTTCTATGGCCTGCCTCTTACATGCTTCCTTCTATCCAGCTGAAAACAACAGACTTCTGCAAGTCATTAGTCCTGAGCTGACAGACTAGGTCAGCTGGGTCTTCTCATGAGTCAAGTCTTTTTTACATGACTACCTTCTGTGATTATCTCATTCTTAATGTGGTCATGCCAATTTACCACAAGCAGTTTGTCTCCAAGTGTGGCACATTTTTGCCAAAGACCTTCTTTTGAGAATCACAGAATCGTAGAATTGTTTCATTGGAAAAGACCTCTAAGATCAAGCCCATCTGTCAACCTAAGACTGTCATGGCCACTGTGCCACGCCTGGACATTCCTTGAACATTTCCCAGTATGGTGACTCCACCACCTCCCTGGACTGCCTGTTCCAATGCCTGACCACTTTTGCAGAAAAGAGATTTTTTTGTAATATCTAATCTAAACCTCCCCTGGGGCAGTTTCAGGCCTCTATCACCTTATACTAGGGAGAAGACACTGATTCCCACCTCACTACAACCTCCTTTCAGGGAGTTGTACATAGCAATAAGTGCTATAACATCATTTGGTGATGTTTACTGGATATACACACCTTGCTCCAAATAAATCCTGATGTTGCATACACCATGATCAAAACTATGGAAAACTTGCATTATCACAAAAAGCCACGGAAGTTCATACTAGCTTCAGCTCATTCCAAATGAGTTGAGTATCAGCCGTATTTCTCATGGTCTATTTGGCAGGATTTTGCTGCCACACAAAACAAGCTCTTTGTGTTTAGGAGATCAGTGTGTCAGTGAACATTGAGGCCCTCATGCAGCCTGCACTCACTGCAGGAATGTTGGGCCCTGGCACTTGGCGCTTCATATTCTCAAGATTGACGAATAGGGTGTTGATTAACATAGACTCTACCTCGCTGCTGGTAGTTGCTGTTCTGCAGTACTCATTAGCTCACTGTTGACAGGGGATTTCATCTCATTGTTTTTCAGCACGGCTAGTCATTTGAAAAGCCCATAGTGCATCTTATTCCAGTGCCTTTGTGAAATCAGGTTCATCCTCAGGCACCAGTTGCAGAAATCATCAGAAAACCTTCTTGTCAACCTTGGAGTTTTCTGTGGTTAGCCTCAGTCACAGGATTTATAATGTCTCGCTGTCTCTTTGAAAAAGCAGAGCAGAAGTTTTCCACATTTGGAATCTTTCTGAGAAACACAAAGTTTTGGCTCAGACAAAATATTTCTGAAGTCCTCATACATTTTCTTTATTGTTGTCAGAATCAACTTCCTTGCTTGCTAGTGATCTTGATAGATGTCACTACATAGCATATACCTGCATCAGTCTGTTCAGATCATTAATTGCTGTACACCATCAAATTTTAGCCTTACTTTCTTTAACATCTGGTCAAAGGCAGTTTGCCTTTTCCACTGAGATTTCACCATTGTTGCAGTCCTCTCTAATTATAGAGTATAATATAATATATATTATATATATTATAAGTATATAATTATAGAGATTATAGAATATTTTTTTACATCAGTTATTTGGCTTTTGGTCCATCATCCAGCTTCAACATCTTTATTCCCTGCTCCAGAAGATTATTCCTCTTTTATGAAAGTATCACAATGTAGTTTTCTTTCAGTACAGCATCTGAGATAGTCCCTTCCAGAGATTCCAGGAATTTCTTGGTGCTGTAGGAGTCTCCTGTCAGGTAAGTAGCTGCTGGTCCATCTCTAGGTGACCAGCTCTCCACATCCTCTTTCCTTTTGCTTTCTGCTTTGCATCAATCAGCAGAATAAATCTTCTCCTGTCTGTGCTTCCTAGCTGCCCTCTTTCTACCCTCTACCAAATACAAATGAAACCCCATTTTTTAAGTTCACACAATCTACTATTTCAGGAGATCCTGCTTACCTTCCTTGTCATATTTCCTTTTTTTTTTTTTTTTTTTTTTTTGTTTTTTCCAAAAATTTTGTTTCGGCTTTTCCAACAGCCCGGGGGAAATNGTCCACTGAAAGAAGTGGTCACACTGTAACTGTAACCATGTGCTGTTGTGCTCTAACTTAGGTTAAGCTCTTCTGGGCAGCAGCCATTCCCTTTTTCTATGGCCTGCCTCTTACATGCTTCCTTCTATCCAGCTGAAAACAACAGACTTCTGCAAGTCATTAGTCCTGAGCTGACAGACTAGGTCAGCTGGGTCTTCTCATGAGTCAAGTCTTTTTTACATGACTACCTTCTGTGATTATCTCATTCTTAATGTGGTCATGCCAATTTACCACAAGCAGTTTGTCTCCAAGTGTGGCACATTTTTGCCAAAGACCTTCTTTTGAGAATCACAGAATCGTAGAATTGTTTCATTGGAAAAGACCTCTAAGATCAAGCCCATCTGTCAACCTAAGACTGTCATGGCCACTGTGCCACGCCTGGACATTCCTTGAACATTTCCCAGTATGGTGACTCCACCACCTCCCTGGACTGCCTGTTCCAATGCCTGACCACTTTTGCAGAAAAGAGATTTTTTTGTAATATCTAATCTAAACCTCCCCTGGGGCAGTTTCAGGCCTCTATCACCTTATACTAGGGAGAAGACACTGATTCCCACCTCACTACAACCTCCTTTCAGGGAGTTGTACATAGCAATAAGTGCTATAACATCATTTGGTGATGTTTACTGGATATACACACCTTGCTCCAAATAAATCCTGATGTTGCATACACCATGATCAAAACTATGGAAAACTTGCATTATCACAAAAAGCCACGGAAGTTCATACTAGCTTCAGCTCATTCCAAATGAGTTGAGTATCAGCCGTATTTCTCATGGTCTATTTGGCAGGATTTTGCTGCCACACAAAACAAGCTCTTTGTGTTTAGGAGATCAGTGTGTCAGTGAACATTGAGGCCCTCATGCAGCCTGCACTCACTGCAGGAATGTTGGGCCCTGGCACTTGGCGCTTCATATTCTCAAGATTGACGAATAGGGTGTTGATTAACATAGACTCTACCTCGCTGCTGGTAGTTGCTGTTCTGCAGTACTCATTAGCTCACTGTTGACAGGGGATTTCATCTCATTGTTTTTCAGCAAGGCTAGTCATTTGAAAAGCCCATAGTGCATCTTATTCCAGTGCCTTTGTGAAATCAGGTTCATCCTCAGGCACCAGTTGCAGAAATCATCAGAAAACCTTCTTGTCAACCTTGGAGTTTTCTGTGGTTAGCCTCAGTCACAGGATTTATAATGTCTCGCTGTCTCTTTGAAAAAGCAGAGCAGAAGTTTTCCACATTTGGAATCTTTCTGAGAAACACAAAGTTTTGGCTCAGACAAAATATTTCTGAAGTCCTCATACATTTTCTTTATTGTTGTCAGAATCAACTTCCTTGCTTGCTAGTGATCTTGATAGATGTCACTACATAGCATATACCTGCATCAGTCTGTTCAGATCATTAATTGCTGTACACCATCAAATTTTAGCCTTACTTTCTTTAACATCTGGTCAAAGGCAGTTTGCCTTTTCCACTGAGATTTCACCATTGTTGCAGTCCTCTCTAATTATAGAGTATAATATAATATATATTATATATATTATAAGTATATAATTATAGAGNTTTTTTTTTTTTTTTTTTTTTTAGGCTGTTCCAGAACATTGGTTCTGGACTTCTCAGTAGCTCAGGTAGAATTTGTGTAAAATGAACTATGAGAGTGTCAGAGCCACCATAAAGCACAAGTACTGCAATTCCAGCTGGTCTAACAGGGCAACAGCTTTTGGGGCTTTTTTTATATGACGGAAAATGTGAAGGTGTTCCTACGTCTTTTGATTTGAGGTGGAACTTCATCTTACGTATCTAGAATTATTGGATCCTGCAAACAGTACCATCCATATGTCAAATAGATTTCCAGTGCTACACTTGAATTTGTCTAAGTTTGCTTCATAATGTTTAGCACCCGTTTATTGTGGAGAGAAGGCTGAAAGGGAATCTTATCAACATCTATAACTTTCTGAGAGGTGGCAGTCAATATGAAAGTGCCAATCTCTTTTTGGTGGTGCCCTGTGAATAGGACAAGGAACAGTGGGTACAAGCTAGAACACAGGAGGTTCCACCTCAACATGAGGAGACACTTCTTTCAAAACTGGCTGGGATGCATTGTGTGACGTGCTGTAGGCGATCCTGCTCTAGCAGTGTGGCTGGACTTGATCTCCGGAGGTCCCTTCCAACCTCTAACGTTTTGTGACTCTGTGACCTCTGAAAATTTCACCAGCTGCTCACCTTTATCTGGAGTTGAAGCACATTATTTTCCTGGAGAGCCATGAATGCGAGTCACTAATAAGTGAGGGGAATTGAAACACATGCCAGAAAATTAAAATTAATTGGTTTTATGCATGGCATTAACAAGGCATTTTATTTTGGTGACAAACAGTGCTATCTTCACTTGACCTGGTGGCTTTGGTATCAGTTGCTATTAATACTGATGTAGAAATTGTTAACAAGTCTGCAGCTTTCTGGGATTTAGCTTGAATGGTACATGCCACTGGATGTGAAAATAAAATGATTTGTAAGCATGCATTTTTAGAAAATAAAATAATATTAAAACTAGACAAATAAGAAGACTAATAATTGTAGCCATTTAATGAGTACTGTCTTAAAAAATAGGCATTAATGGTTGAGACTTTCTCAAATCAGAATTTGTTTCAGATGAGATACTTAGAAAAACTTTGTCATGTTATGTGTGGCCATGGGAGCAAATCAAGAAATAAACTGATGACCAACATAAATGCATAATTAAAGCTGTGCTCTAAAACAAACTGTACCAAAGCAGCTTTTGTGTTTCCAGGAAAATGAAGGAAGCACTCCAAGGGCAACCAATTTGCAATACAGAGTAAATAAAATAAAATTTGCTAATGTGTTTACTGTGTTGGAATGCTGAAAGGAATACTTACCAATTCCCCTGGATTTCAAAGTAGGAATTAGAATTATTTCAATGCCTTTGCTATTTTACTGGTTGAATACGTAACCTGACATAAGCCCATAAGCTATCATCTAACTACTTCTAGAAGTTGCTGAAAAACTCTTGTGTGATACTTCCATGTATCAGATAGACTTCCGATGCAGAGATGAGAGTCAGTATTTATTTACGTAACAGCATAGGTCATTCTTCTTGCACTATCTCTAGTTTAGGCTGTAATGTTTTTTTTAAAAGTACAGTAAACTCCAATAACTGTATCAACACCAGTTTACATCAGACAAACCTATAGTTCAATGTGTTTTACTTTCATTCTTTAGCTTATTGTTGTGATAGTTGAACAAGGAAAGTTTTAATTATTGATGCTGTGATCAAATCTTATGGTGCCAGAAAAAGGTAGAGCTTTATTTCTGTTCTTTGTGTCATTCTGTATGCCAGTAACTCAGCTATTAGATGTGGAATCTGCATTAAGGTCATTGAAGATCTCTGCAAGTAAACAGAAACATTGATTTTTTTATTTTTTTTTTTTAATTTTTTTTTTTTTAGGAAATAGCATTAGGGAGGTTGAGATCTAACTATTGATTCACAGTCTAATCCTTTTAATGTATTAGCAGTCAATGGAGAGCTTGAAATTAAACAGAGCTGTTCAAACTTTTATTTAATGAATGTTAAAACAACACTGCATAAAAAGAAATGTGATTAATCTGACAGCTATTAATGTTGATGGCATGGTCCTTTCAAAGTAACTGCCTTGACTCCCTTCGGTCCTGATCAGGGCAGGATTTTTCTGCCTGAATCAGAAAAAACAAATCAGTGTTTGATCCAGCTCCATCAAAAGTTAAACATTTTTCAAAATCTGGTCAATCTAAGTCCTTTTTCTGTAGCCAAAGTATAACATGAATGGTCATTGACACTGCTGGATGGAGATTTCTCCTCTAAGGTTTCTCACCAGATAGTAGCTCTCTGAACAAACTATTTTTTATTATATGAAATATTAAACATCAGAGAGACAGCATTGCTGACAGCACAGTAATATTGAAGACATCTGTCCAACTCATAGATACATTAGATTTGGTTTTGCAAAAGCCAGAGAATGCCAGATCATACAAGAATCAATTTATATTGGAGAACTTCAGTGCAGATTTAACTCCAGGGCATTATTATTTACATCATGTGGTGACCTAAATGCAATCTCTGATCACATCTTTGATTTGAAGAAGCTCCATATGTTGATGTACATCTCTGGAGAACTGCAAACTGAACCCTGCAGAATGTGCTCAAATTCCCAATTCTTCCTTATGTTTGTATTATAATTCACAGAGTACTTCTCTAATCTCCACTTAGTTTCTATGGTGTTCATGTATGTCAGCATTTTGACAGTCAGGTGAAAAATCATCTGTGTCTCTTTTTATACCTTCGTGTGACAGACATTCTTGCCTTGCTCCACTTGAGAGAGACTGTGTGACCAGAAGACAAATTTGGGTTCGTTTAACTTGTTACTTAGCGTGCTGGGCTTCTGTGCAGAAGCCGCTATGTAACAAATCCTTTTTGGACTTCATCTTTGCTAAGAGCAACAGTATTTTCCTCTTCTGTGACCATCATGCTCTCTTTATGTTGCATTTCATTATACACCTACCTCAAGAAAACAAACAAAATAATATTTCTATCAGCCTGTTGCCTGAGGGTAGTTGAGTATTTATGTGGTATTTCATAGGCAAGGCTACATACATGGAAAGCAAATTATTCTAGACAAACTTAGGTATGTTTTCATTTTAAAGGACATAGTAAAAAAAATATTGTAGAGCTCAGAGAATAGATGATCAAAGATAATAGTTGAGGGTACAGAGTGTAGATATTTTGAAAAAAATAAAAGAATTGCTGGATGATTACAAGTCAGAATATTTCTAACATATATTTCTTGGACAATACTGACATTGAAATCGATCATTTTCTTCCCATTTTTCTGTGAACAGAGGGGATAAAGAAGAAGAGGAAGAGGCAAGGACATTTTCTATATTCTGTTGCAAAGTCCTGGGCTCCTAGCAGTCCTTTCATGCTGAACTAACACTTACACCATACAAAAAACTACACAGAAACCACCTTTTAACAGAGAAATGGAGTCCTTCAGTCAAGGGTTTTGTTATCATTTCAGAGAGTGTTCTAAAAGTGTTTTCTACTCAGGATTAAAGAATTTTAAAATTGTTATGAAGTGGATCTCTCATGCTTCTATTTGCTTTAAGGAGTCACTTTGAGAAAGCAAAGTGTTCCAAGACATTCATTACCTTACAACCTAGCAGAGATCATGAGAAAGTCCATCTAATAATAGGCATTGGGAGAAAGGTCATACAGCTGATAGTGTAAATAACCTTTTTATTTTTTTTGCTCTGCTTTAGGAAGCAGACTGCTTGACAATCCCTTTTAGTAATCATTCACTAGCTGTGAAGCCACATTTCTTTTCAATGGTTTACCTGTTATATATGGAAATAGCTTCTCTTCCTCAGCTCTTTCTTGTTTAATGAGATGTAAATACCCCTCTGAAATGTTTTCATCCATATTGAATGCGGCTTTGAGCAACCTGATTTAGTGGAAGGTGTCCCTGCCCATGGCAGGAGAGTTAGAACTAGACAATCTCTGAGGTCCCTTCCAATCCAAACTATTCCTTGCTGGTATATACTGTGGCCAGCAGAAACAGGGATGTGAGCCTGTACTCAGCACTGGTGAGGGCACACCTTGAGTGCTGTGTTCAGTTCTGGGCCCCTCAGTACAGGAAGGACTTTGCGCTGCTGGAGGGTGTCCAAAGAGCAATGAGGCTCGTGGAGGGCCTGAAACCTGCAAGGAGCATCTGAGGGAGGTGAGTTGTTGAGTCTGAAGAAGAAGCAGCTGAGGGGAGAGCTCATCACTCTCTACAACTACAGGAAGGGTGGTTGGAGCTGGGAGGGAGGCAGCCTCTTCTCATTGTCAAGCAGCAGGACTAGAGGAAATAGTTTCAAGCTGCACCGGGGAAGGTTCAGGCTGGATGTTAGGAAATACTTCTTCAGTGAAAGGGTTCTCAAACATTGGAATGGTCTGCCCAGGGCAGTGGTGGAGTCACCATCCCTGGAGGTGTTCAAACAGCATGTGGAACTAGTGTTTAGGGGCATGGTTTAATGTTAACTGGTTGACAGTCAGACTGGATGATCTTTGAGATCTCTTCCAACTGGATGCATTCTGTGATTCTGTGATCTATAATTCTTAAAATTCTTTTCTAGTTTTTAAGATCTTGTACATTAGGTCTGTGAGTCTTGTAGAGCTCTTAGGGGTGAACCAACATCACTTGGTAAGAAAGACCAATGTTATTACTACTGCTTTGCAGACTACTGCAGAATCTGCACAGTGAGCAGAAGAGCAATTTCCGGAAGATAGAAAGCATAGTTTCACAGTTAAGGCAGCAGAAAGCTGCCCCACAGATATGGATTCTTCCTATATACAACATCAGCTTGTGCCACAGGATTCACCTCTAATCTAAACAAGGAATCCGATCATGCTATTGACTTCTCAGGTGGCCACCTTTAAAGTAAGGGTTATACTTTTGTGAACTACCAGAGATCACATCAGATGGATGAGCCGCATGATGAGGCAGAATGGCCTCTTGGCAAGTGTGTCGGGGCACACAAAGTCCTTGCCCCACGGGAGATTTGAATGGGGTGTGAAACTGTTCTGCTCCCCCCCACCACCTCTGGTTCCAGGGGTTTGGAATGTGAAAGGAGTAGGTNTATGCTGTGAGCAGCCTGAGCTTTCGCTGCTGTGCTGCCCCACGATCTGCACTTCAAGGCACTGCCGACAAGGAGCCAAGGGACTATCTCCGAATTCCTACTCCACCACCGTGAGTAGCGCAGACGTTCCCTAGGGCTCCAGGCTGCCTTTTGTTTGTAAGTGCAGCAAAGCTATTTTTTTATAGCAAACCTTTTCCAAGCTTTCTGATTTTTCTGAATTACTATATTCCCTGTAAACATCCTTGTGAAAGATTTTCCTGACTGAATTTCTGAACCCCATCTAACTAATTTTGTATGAAGTTGTGGGCAGGGCTTTCGTGAAATAAAATAACTGTATATTTTATAATTCCTACCTCGTGAATTCCCACAACCGAGTCAGCAAGCTTGCAGAAGGTACAACACAGGGAAGACTGTGTGTGCTGCTGCTCAGGGCAACCACAACGGAGTGGAGAAATGGGTCAGTAGAAATCTCAAGAAATTTCATGAAAGGAAAGAATATATTTACAAACAAGTGAGGTCTTGTGAAGTTAAGGAAACAAGTCAGTAGTGTGAAAAACACTGTCAGTACTGAGCAAACCATTGCCATTTCTTTCACTGCAACACTGGTGAGTTCTTGAGGCTTGTCTGAAAGTTTCAATGTAGCTTGTGCCCTTGCATTCGATTTCCTAGATTTTAGATCACGTATTAGTGTCCAATACCTAGAGGCCTTTTGTCCTATCTCTTCAGGTACATGTATGAATAATGGTCTTATTTCAATTTCTTTTGACATTTCTTTAGCTATCATTTCATCAAGATGGTCTGGAAACTCTCCCTTTTCAGATTTCAATAACCACATGTGAAACGTCTGAAGGGGGATTGTAGCAAAAACCTAAGACTCTTGAAATTTATAGCAGGCACCTCCAGGAAAGCCAGACCACAGACAGATTGCAAGGACTTCTTCTAAGTAGTGTTTTTTAAAAATGAAGCAAAAATAAGTTGGATATAAGCTCTTTCTAGATTGTTTTCATCTAGATGTAAAATAGTAGTGAGTCAGCAAGGAAAAAGAAATCTTCTATGTAATCAAAAATCTTTACAATATTTTTCAGATCTGACCCTGGGAAAATAAACCCTCTATCCTGGAGGAAAACTAATAGAAAATGGCTATTAGTGTCTTTATTTATAGTTCAAGACTCCACAGTTCAGTGATTTATATTTTCAATTTAATGATAACAAGTGATGTAAGAAATAAGTGGAAATGCATGTACGCCCTTGCTTGAGCAGACTGTATAAAATTCAATGTAGCAAAGATCGTCTATTGAAAACCATGCAGTAATAAAATGTCTTTTGCATTGTGCAGCTTGCCAACTATGTCAATGCAAGATAATGGCTTGGGCAAATTATATGACCAAAGAATTAGAAATGTAACTGGAAAAAAAGGAAACATAATAACGGGTTTGTGGCAAGAACTCTTTATATGATAAAACTAATTTGTAATTTGATCTTTAAAGCAGAACACAAATGTACTGAAAATCTTGAAATGCAACATCTAGTATAGCATGAAAGAAGTGTGAGGACAGAAAATTAGTCTACAGCAGCCTAGACAAGGACAAAGAAACTCTCATTTGGCATAGAGCTAAACATTTTAAGAAAATAATTTTGGTTATTTAGAATAAGAAACTGATGAAGTTCATGTTAGAGAAAACAATAAATAATTCAAGGATTCAAAGAATCATAGAATTCTAGAGGTTGGAAGGGACCCCTAGAGACTGACTTTAATCCCCCTACAAGCAGGACCACCTAAGCCAGATCACACAGGAAAACATCCAGGCAGGTTTTGAAGATCTACAGAGAAGCAGACTCCATAATCTTTCTGGGCAGCCTGTCCAGGGCTCCAGCACCTTGGAGTAAAAAATTTTTACACCAAAGTAGATAATTTTTTTTCTCATGTTGAGATGAAGTTACTTGTGATTGAGTTTACATCCATTGCCCCTTGTCCTGTCACTGGGTATCACTGAAAAGAGACTGACTCCATCCTCTTGACAGCCACCCTTCAGATAGTTGTAGACATTCATGTAGACATTCCCCTCTCAGCTTTTCTGCTCCAGCCCTCCAGCCCCAGGTCTCTCAGTCTTTACTTGTAAGAAATGCTATAGTCTCTTAATCATCCTCATAGCCCTCTGTTGAACTCTGTTTCCCTGTCCCTCTTGAACATGGGAGCCTAGAACTGTATACAGTATTCCAGTTCAAATCTAGAACTTTAATTTAGTCAATATTTCTATCTTCACTTACCTCTTTCAAGAAAGAGTTATTGGAACTATTGGAAAGATGAATTCAGCTTAGAAAATACAGTTCCCAGGTTACAGTTGATTATGCTGAAAAGAAAAATGAAGGACTGTGAGTAACTTTGTGCAGTAACAGAGGTCAGAAAGGAAGCACAAAGAACACCCTGCTTGGAACTTCCTATTTCATCTGAAACCTGCATGGGAAATGAGACTTTGTTGTGCCTGTGCCCTCCACCACATTAGTGCAAACCAGTTTGGAATTAAGTGCTCTAAGTACTGCCTTATGATAACCAATGTGGTAGTCTGAGAGGTCGCAGGTTCCCTTAAGACAACCACAGAGTCAGAGTCCCATTCCAGGGGACAGACCTGGTTGTCCCTGGAAATCATAATTTTGTTATTTAGTCCCATAATATTGCTGTGGCTTTACAAGAGGGCAGCAAAGTCAAATTTCTCTCTTTTCTCTCCCTTCTTTTTGGATCTCCAGATGGAGTCTTACCTGTGGTAACTATGTGGGAGAAAACCTGCTTGTGGCCTTGAAGGCTGCAGCTGCAATGAATTTTGAGCTGCACAATCATGGCCTGCTTGGGCCTAATGGGAGACAATGTGGGGGGAGAAAATGAGCACTGGGGTCTTGGTGGTTTAGCCTGGTTGGCAGGAAGGTTTTGGGGGAGTTTTCATGTATGCTGCACCTGTATTAGGTGTTAAGGATTCATGTATTCTGTATCTTTTCCTGCACATCTTTAAATACAACATTTCTGTATTCCTCTCCAATTCAATGAGAGTGGTGGGGTTTTTTTCCTAAGTAAAAAAATAAAAAAATAAGAGCCTTTTTTTTTTTTTCTAAGTAAAATAACCAAATCTGTCTGCTCATAAACAAAAACATAGACACCAAGGTTTAGAGCTTGGAGCCTAGGTAGGTTGTTGTTTGTAGAATACAGCATGAGTGTACTCCTGCACTGAAAGGATATTTGATATTTCTGTTATCATTCCTTTCATTTATCTTTTTCCATCCATGTGTAGCTTCCAAAAGTATTAAGCAGAATAGCTCAGAGGGATGTTATTGTAGCTCATTTTAGTGATCATGAAGACTGATGAAGGAGGTGGGGAACACTTTCCAATATACTGTCCATTTCAGACCCATCTTGTTGGTCCACAATGCCTGTATGAGGTTTTTGCTCTTTAAGTCTTGATGAAAGGTCTTCTGATGAGACATTAAGCACTTTCCATTGAGTAGAACCAAGTAAAACCTGCTCATTCCCTGGAACATGTGAGGTGTATAGTCATATCCAAATAGCTAACTGTAAGGAAATTTCTGAGTAACCAAATGTTTTCACTGATGTTGTGTGCTCTATTAGAAAATTACCTCAGGGATCAAAGAAAGGTTGATTACAGTGATTCATGTGATTTTTTACAAGCAACAGTGATTTTTTTTTCCTTTTTTTCTATTTTCTTTTTTGGATCAATTTCCTTCTCACTTACACGTCTGTGTTGGGAAGATGATGATCTAAGCTGTTCAGTACAACCATGTTTCATACAAGTTAGATGTATTTTCTCCAAAGTAGAGCTCTTCATATAAATATAAATTCATTAATTTGTTAAAATACCCTAATGTCCTGGCACAAGTGCAAGAGGGTGTGATTATTCCTGAGTTATTAAGAGAGGGATCATTCAGATGCAGAAATTCACACTGGTTCATTGAAACACTGTGTAAAATGATTGTTGAAATAGGTTTTTGGTCTATTAGATTTCTCACTAATCTTTTGGGGGAACTCATTAACATGCTTGAATGATAAAAGGCATAAAGATAGCTTTCATCAAGTGAAATTGTTAGTGGTGCATATTATGCATGAGATGCATTGTAAGTTGTGTTTATGATGTGAGAAACCTTGTAATAGCATCCGATGCACTGCATAAATCATTTCATTCTTGGGAGATGAAAAATGCAAAGAAATTTAATTCTGGGTCAGTTCTTCAACAAGATAAATCAATGGATTCTATAAAAATCTTCCCTTGTACTATTTTTTTGCCTTCTGCTTATAAAGTATGAATGATGTACTCCCTCCCTGTTAGCTACACCACAGCTCTTCAATACAGGGCTTAAGTGAAGAACATCAGCATGGAAATGCTTTAGCCTGTGTCTTTTAAGTCAGGTAGAAATAGTTAATCACACGTCAGAAGCAAGCTTTAGGCTATGATTAATCCCACATGTTGAGAATTACCTTTCAAGAAATTGTTTAAGAGAGGGCACTATTCTTCTGAAAGAAGATGAGGCAGCTTGCCAGAGAAGAATATCTTAAGTGTCCTGTGTGTTGAGTAGATTCTTCGAGAGAACTCAGCTGAATATGTTTGAAAGAATTGCTATTCAGTGAATGAGACCTTTTCAGGTTAATTTTATTCCAGTTTGAAATCTGATAATGTATCTTGGAAAGATGAAAAACACTTGGAAGTGTTAAACGTGGCATGGAATACAGAACATCACAAATTTCTGTTCAAGCATATTTTTCCTACATTTACTGTATTTCACCAGTCCATTTGTAATGAACTGATACTTTATCAGATTTCTGCTTGTCAATATTTGTTTGACATTAAATTGCTAAGAGAAACCTCTAATAGTAGAGTTCTCAAATTACTTTTTTTTTTAATGCAAGCAAGTCTGCCTACAAACTGCTCTTACAGCCTTTATTTACAGTTCTTATCAATCTAATGAGTAGTCCATGTGTAAGCTCAGCCATGAAATATCTGTAGAAGACTTGTAGGAAGAGATCTACACAAACTGTACAAGAATATTTTAGAAGATTTAATGAAGTAGAAGTTTGATAAGACAGGGCAAAGTATGGACTCATCTTTTTTGGTCAGAAGTGTTTATTCAAGGACTTGCAATTGCTTAATTTGCAATTGCTCTTTAATCTCAAAGATGAAGCTGCTAATAAGTTTTATTGTTGTAAGTGGCTGTTCAACACAATTCTAATCTGATCTTCTATGTTCACTGACACAGAAAACCCATGTTATATTGTGCATTTATATTGCCAAGATTTAGAAAATAAAAGGCAATGTATAAATGGAAATGCACTGCTGCTGAGGTAAGTAGGAGGGGCGTGCTTTCTAAGTTAGAATCTAAAGTGATTTTTGGCCTTAAATATAAACTTCCTCTGTCTCAGGAAGTTCCCTTTTTTCCATGTGAAGAATAATTTTTGTAATTATCAATAACTGTTCTGAAGAATTATCAAATAAAAGGAGGTAATTGGGTTGTATTATCTGTTAGTGGATATTTTACAAACAGGCACAAAGGTCTTCAGCCCTACTGAAAAAGCCATAAAGCAAGTAGAATAGGGCAGGAGAAAGAAGTCAATAGTTTCAGTAGTTCTGAAGCTTTTTCTCACGGGAAAAATGCAGAGCGATTTACCTGAAAGTATTTCTTATGCTGACAGATCGTACAGTTCCGATTAACACTATTTCACCCCACTTCTTCCTCAGGACTGGCATTGTTTTGTTTGTTGTTCCATTCAGTGAAGGGAACAAAATGTTTCTTAATTGCTTGTGATACAACCAACAGGCATCTTTTGCTTACCTAATGTCTAAAACTAAAGAAAGAAAAATGTACCTATCTTCTTTTTATTTTTTTTCCCCTTTGTTCACTATTTCTGGCCCACTAGGGTGTATTTGAAACCACTGTGTAAATAACGAACAGTAGTTAATAATGAAAATTGTGCAACTTTTACTACTGATAGTATAGAGTTTGCACAGGGGAAACATGAAGCAGTGATCGCCTTCCTCTTTTAGAAGTAGCAAGGTCAAAACTGCACTGTAGCCTTTGAACTCTTATAGTACATCAAGCTGTTTATGGGTTTACATTCACAAAATAGAAAAGAGGTAAGCAGCAGAGAAGTGCCAAACAACCTCCATCTTCAGTTGAGCATGAATGTAATTTATGGTCTCCTTTAACCGTATTTCAAAAATAGCAAACCACATTTTAAATTTATTTCAAAACAAAGTTATGTAGCCTTGGTTCAGCATTTCAATTTCTAGATGGAAAAGGACAGATACTGGAATACCATATCTGAGAATATGAGATGCTTAAGAGTCTATTTACAGTACTTCCTTTTGATAACTTCTATCACTCTACTTTTTTTTTTTTTACCTTTACTGTACAGTTCACCTCTCATTGTTGAGTTTTCCTTTTATATCATGTTGTTCTGAATTTTCCTAGTTTTATATCAATAGCTTGGCACAGACAGAAATATTCTAAATTGAGGGACAATTACAGGTAACATATTGCAGTTAAAAAATATGAGTCTTACTCTAATTTCAAGGTCTTTACTCTCTTTCATATTATTAACATTAACTCTCAGTAATATTTTAATAGCTGTGGGGACCAACTCCTTTGATCATAAAGCTTCATTTATTCCAAGAATAGCAGATAGAACAAGGAAGCCTGTAAATGGTCGTATGACTTGCAGAAAGTAAAATACAAGTTCCAATCCATCAATAAAATAAAGAAAATGGATATGAGCATTAAAAGAAAATATAACTAGATTAGTAACAAGGCCTGCATTATTAAAATTAATTTGTGAAACTGTAAAGATTGGTCCCTGCTTCATATTGATTACTGGATGCATTTCATTACTGTGTACCAAACTAGGAGGATTTATGCTCACCAGTGTAATAAGGTAAAGCCTTAACATCTCAGTGCAGTGAATAAATGCTTTAATTAAAATTAATAAGAAGCAAGTCTTTCTTTGGTATGTTGCATATTTTATGTTGTCAAAGTTTTAGATGTACTTAAGATACTCAGATATTTGTTCAAAGAGAGACAGTCATTGCCCAAAAGCATATATGACTAGAGAGAGGAGAAAAATAATGCTTTTGTTGTGTAGTGTCACTGGTGAGAAGTATGTCCTAGTTCTGACAGAAATGGTACGTCTCAGAACCCTATATCATTAGATGCCTGTTTGTTTGTTTGAGTTTTTTTTATGTAAAATTTATAATAAGAGCTAGAAAAACAATATTTTGAAACAAAGAACCTGAATGCTCAAAACAAAGCAAAATCTGTTATTGAAAATAAAGAAATGGTCTTTTATTAGTAGGGAATTCAATTTAATTTATATACATTTATATTATTTCGCCTGACTAGGAAGTGTTACTTTGGATGAGACCAAGAGCTGGAATCAAAGTACGAATAATCAATGGGCCCAATATAGAAAAGTGCTGAATCTTAGAGCTGAGCAATGGGAGGCTGTTAGATAGCATTGTTTTGTCTTAGGCCAAGAATCACATTCTCAGATGAAACCCAAAGATTCCAGAGGTAACACTTAAGAACTCCGAGTTAAAAAAGACCACAAACCCCCCAAACCAATCAAATGAAAACCCCAAACCAAAAGTGGAGTCAGTTGCTGGCTGTAGCTGAAGAGTTTTGACAGAGAAGCTGTAGCAGGCAGTTTCTCTGTTTCACTTGTAGGTACAGGAAGTAGTGAGGAAAAATTCCAGTTCAAGAGAGGTGATTGATTTTTTAGTTTTAATCTTTTTTTCTGTGTGCTCTGTATCTTTTAAAGGAATAAATAATGCTTTGCTGTTTACTGGTTTGGGGCTGCAGTGATGCATCAAGTATCTCAGCATTAACCACTGAAAATGTGGGGATGTAGAATCTCTAGGGAAGAGCAGTAACAGTATATAGTACTGGGGAGAGAGAGAAAGACAGAGAAAAAATAAATCTGTTTCCAAAAGGCTGTCTGAGACAGAAAAATGTATACAGCAGTGATCATGGAACATCAGAAAATGTAGCTATAGATTACATGTTTTATATCATAATGGCATTGTCGCCTCTCTGGGAGATGTGAAATCAAACCCATGAAGTTTATAAGTTATTACTTGTTAAGAAAATGCAGTATCTCCTTTAATATAAATTATGAAAGAGTGTTTAGCTTTTTTGCAGAATATATGATGATGAAACATGATGCATGTGACAATGTCTTATGGGAAGGGCCTCTTTCATGTTTTTAGAGCCCTGTGGGAAAACAGCTGTTCTGCTTTCTGAGTTTCTGAGGTGTTAATAAGACATAAATTTTCTGTGTTTATCCCACTGATTTTGCCTTTGTTCTGTTTCCTTTAAGCTGAAAGAAATCACTGTAGACTGAAGATGGTTTCCCACTGCTTACGGCAATCACAGTTTGATGAAAAACTTCTTAATACTCTTGCTGTTAACATTTCTGAGTGTGGAAAGGAATAAATATTTTTAAAATGAACAAACAAACAAACTAACCACCTCAAAAGTGCTTGGTTTTTTGTTTTGTTTTGGTTTGTTTGTTTTTTTTTGGTCTTGGATGCTTGAGCCAATACTGTTTGGCTAAGACTTCATCTGACAAGTGTCAGTGCAGTCACTGTTGTTCTCAATCTGAATTTCAGATTTGAGTCTAAGTGGCTAGAGTAAGTTTCTTATATTAGCTCTTCTTAACCTGTCAGATTAGGAAGACCAAGCCTTGTTATAGCCAGACAGTTGAACTTGGATGCATTACATCTGAGCCCTGAAAGGCGTTTGGAAAAAATCCAGATTCAGTTTGAAAGAGCAGCTAACTTTTGAATAGAACTCTGTTTTACAAGCAGTGGCACTGCATGTTTCTTATCTTCAAATTTTCCAATTTTGCTTATATTTTTGTTTTGTTTATATATTTTGGATGTTAAAAAAACTTTCAATTTTAACTGTTCCCATTAGTTATTATTTATTGCCATTTTCCTTCCTTCTGAAAGAGCAATGAAACTAACTGGTTTGGATTTGATGTGTTAAAGAGCAGACCATGACCATCTATTACAGCTCCTTTGAGACAAGTAATTTTTTGCAGGAGGCTTTGCTTACTGTATTTTGGCATTTCCCTTGGTGTTCTAGGTCCTGCTGCTCACTGGCAGTAACAGATCAGAGGAAGAGAGATCCCCATTTGTGTCAAGCAGTGGCTGACTGCTTCCTCAAACACAAAATCACACATGTTATTTGAGTGCAATCACTGAAATGTATAATCCATTTTTGTCTCTTACTCTTCTGCAATGAATCGTCATAGTTAATTTTATGTTGTATTGAAATGCCCTTATTAATCAGGTTTTACTGTATTTAAATGTAGCCTAGTGATTTCAGTAGCTGTATCTCCATTGTATTACGAGACAATACTTGAATCTACTCTGCCTGTACATCTCATTGTTTCAGGTTCTTCTGGCGTATGCTACATTAGCTCATCACTATTGTGAACTGCATCCGTCTTTTAAATTTTTGTTCGTGCAGGACTGCATTTCCTTACCAATCCTTACTGCATTCCTCTTATCCACCTGCTGTTTCTGCTTCTGTGGTTTTTGCAAGAATACTTCTGGGTTTATAACGATGTTATAATTATCTCTGTATTCTGTTCTAGTCTCCAGCATTTGTCTGCATTCTNGGCCCAGAACTGGACACAGTTTGCACCGGCTTTGCACCGGCATCCTTGCTTTTGTAGGATTCTGTTACATTACTACAGCACTGCTTCAGTTGCTTCACTTTTGCAGGGCAGTGGGTGTAGATCTGAATGCTGTCACAATGCTCGTGATTGACTTTTATATTTAGTCTCTGATTTAGTCTCAAGTTTTCATAGTTCCATAGTCTCTTCATAGACAATTTCATTGACTGGAATGGAAGCTGAGTCAAGCCTTTTAAATGGACTTACTAGTAAGGATAAAGCAGTTCATATAAGCAGCTTCGTTGAATTAATATTGTCTTGATTTATGATTAGTATTCTAGGCTCATTCATTGAGATGGGTGTTTGAAAACATTTGGATCTATCGATGAAGTTCTGAAAAACAGCTCTTTACACTGATATAGACTTTCTGAAAATAATGAAATAGTAATTGGGTTTGAAATGTGGTGGTATTTAAGCTATTGGGTAAACAAGAGGATTGGTAAAATTGCAGTAAACTACTCTGTACTTTTTGTCTGTGGAGTGTGTTCAGTCCAAAATACTTTTATTATTTAAAGAGTTATGGATTTTAAAAACTATTGACCATATGACATTATATAATAATGTCATATGATCAATAGTCTAAATTATCTAAATTCTGAATATATTTCCATTGTGAGAATCTTAGGCAAATCTACTAAAAACACGGAACAAGCACAGTGAATGTTGTTTTTTTAAAAAAAAAAAAAAGTTAGAAATTCTTTCTCACTCTGCTGAGGAGAATTGGGGTAGACAGGATTTTGTTAGAACAAATAATATGCAATTTGTCAAACATATAAAGAATAGTAATTTATTTTGATGATGGAAACTGCTTTTTTGATTGCTATCTAAATTAACACTTTTTTGTATTAGAATTTAGTTAAGTGAACATTTAGAATTGGTTCTTCTCTGCTTAGAGGTTGAGTGATGTGGTCATACACAAAATAGATGTGTATGGTTGAGGAGGGCATATAATGGTGGTGTAGCTTTTGCTTGAACTCTTGACAGCTGAGAGAGAATCCTATTGCACTTCAGACAGTTGCCTAGTGTGTTGTACAGAACTGTGGTATTTCACAACATCGATCATGAGCATCAACTGGTTATTCTGCAGTTCTCACAGAGGAAGAAGAGCTGTGAAGCATTTTTGTGTCACAGCTCCAAACTATACCTTTGCAGTTGTTTGCATGTCTGTGGCCAAACACTGTACAGTGTATCTTCATCTTTCTTTTACAGTATTTATGTCAGCTAACAGTAGTGCTGGGAAATGAGATGCCCTCCACATAAACCCCTGTAACGTGCTGATGGGCATAATGGGTACAGGTGCCAGACTTCTTTACCAGACACCTACTCAGCTTTGGGATCGTTATTTCTTTTGAGTCTGGTAGTTTGGTCTGCAATTGGAAACACTATTATAGGTATACTCCAATGACATTGGAGAAAATGGACTTTACTCGCAGTTTACTATTTCCAAAACTCTTTGTTTTCCCATTCTCGTTACCTGTTTCTGTGTTTTCCTGACAGCATATGTGCTCTGTTCTTCAGACAATTTTTCTTCATTTTTTCCCAGTTATTACTGCTAATTCTTGGTTTTCCCTTACAGCTTTTCTTCACAATGTTTTGTACCACTTTACTGGATGAATCTCTTGGATAGAGAAAGAGTATGTTCCTGTGTCCCCTATAACCTGACCCCAGGCAGCAGAAAGGCTCATACATCCCATGTGGAGCTTTATGACTCCAGGTAAGAAAGAAGTAATTGAAGCAGATGAATTTTAAGAGAACTGTTCATATGCAAATGTATTAGTGGAAGTCTGTGATTCAAATGTCTGTGGGATAAATTACTGAAAAAGCATTTCTCAGTTAAAAATTAATGAGAAAGGACTTGAAAATACATTATGAAATAACTGGTAAAGTAAATCTGAAAGTATTGTAAAGTAGTTTGAAATATAACATTTTTTTCCTTACTGTTATTGTGTCTGATTTTAATTATTGAGTTTATATTATTATTTTTATTTTTTATTTGAGTCAGTTGTTTTTAGTATCTTTTTCCTTAGCCTTTTGACAAGCTCTTCTAAGGTATGGTTTGGTCTTTTTTTTAATATCCTAAAACTTCTACCACAGGACTTTTTACTGAACTGGCAATGAATGTGGTTCTTTGACTGCTCTGGCAGAGAGGTTACTTTTCCAATTGCCTCTTCTGGTCAGATGATTCAGACTGGCCATTATTGATAAACTGAGATTAATATACTGCTGTAATGAAATCTGTGTACTCACTATTGACTAAAGTCAACTGTATAGAATATACAGTGAATACAACAATTATGAAAGTAATCTATATATATTTTTGAAAAAGAAATTAATACAGCTGGGCCAATTTGCTTGTACATTCATCTTAAAGACTTGCCTCTGTAGGAGAAGGTACTCAGCCAATAAGTTCCACTAATAATTTCTAATCTCTCTGCTTTCTTTTGGGTTTTAGTTTTGATCCTGCTTTTAATTTTCTAACTGTGGAGTTTCATGTCTTAACTATTGTTCTGGTGTTTCCACATTGGTTTTGAAAATCAGGTTACATTTTCAGCAGCTTGCATTGCAAAGTCTGTTAAATTTGTTTTCACAACTGCTGGAGATTTACCACAAAAATCTTGTTGACAACCTAACATCTTTGCTTTTTCTTTATATCCTGTCACACTTGGAAATAATATTGCACATGGGAAGAAACTGTGTTTAAGAACACAGTTTAAAATATTTTGGTGGGCAGCTTTTACCTTAAGATTTCAGTGAATCAGCATTTAGTGTAAAAAAGATGCCATTTCCAAAGCAGTTCTTGTTCTGAGCTGTCCATGTTACTGTTCTCCAGAGGGCTTGTCACTGGTTTCAGAAGCTTGGAATCTCATCTCAGCATGTGTATATAAATACCTGTATGCTTACTTGTTATAGTTAAACCTGCATAGTTTTGTTGTTGCCATACTCAAATCTGCTCACAACTTAGCCCAAAGTCCATGTAGATCAGCTGCAGAATTTTCTTCCACGTCAGTCAGAAGATTCCCCAGTACTGAGGAACTCCCAGTTTTTGTGGTTAGCAGATATTTTGCAGAATGCACTTATTTCCTCAGCTGCTGTCTGTAAGCCTTTCTTCTTGGGGACATCATGAAACAATCAGAATTTTAGTTCTTAACTAACTTTCAGGAAGACATTGTGATACAGTCAAACAATAAAAGACTGCAGTTGAAGAAAAGAAGCATAAAATTTTCTGTTCTGCATTCCGATTTAGTTCAAATAGAACCTGGAAGGTTGGTAGACTGCTTATAAGAAGGCTAGAAATTGGTAGAGATGACAACAATAAATTCTTATTGAAAATATAGAACATCTTTGAATAATCTTCTCAGGTAAAAAGTAGAAAGCATTCAAACTTGCCTGGTTGCTTTTTGGTAAAAGTCCAATTGGAACAATGAGGTCACTTATTTAATATTTACTGCTGATACTCTTACTTTTCCACTAAGGCCCCAAAGTGCAGCTCCCTGAAGTCAATGAAGATGTATCTGTTAACTTCAAGGTTCTAGATCAGTCTCTGAAACTGTTTTAACATATCCTGTATGAGTTGTTGAAGAGTTACAAAATTTTGTAAGATTTAATGGTGCAACATCTGCTTCTACTGTTCTAGAGTCACCCTATCACTACAGCAGTGGACGGTGACAACTGTCACAGTATTTCTAGATCCTTTTAAAGAAAATTGCTGATGTAATTTTTTAGAGAACATAATATACTCCACTAAGCAGCCACCAGCGTTTCTATACGCTTGCCAGGAAAGCACAAAATGTAAGGTTCACCTACTACAAAATTTTTTATTTACATCATTGTTCAAAGATAGCCATTTTAGAACAGAATTTGGCATAAATGTATCTCTGCTACAAAGTTTTCCAGTGGCACTGGCTTTTACACAACTTCTTGTGTTTGTGCTAGACAGTATCCACAGTGTGGGGAAGCTTGTGCACCATGAGTGCAAACAGTGTCTAAAAGGGACTAGTCAAATACATGCAGAGATGATTGGTTTGTGAACATCTACACAGCACATAACACTTTCTGTAACCTATTTGTATCCAAGCTGGATGCTTTTTATTCCCTCATCTATCTCTGACTCTCCTGAAATTTACCTTTGGTGTTACAATTTAGATAGCTTATCTCTTACTATTATGCCATCTTTAATGAGCATTCTTTCTTTGTCAGCTTCGTTTCATTGATACCATGTACAGTCTTGCTCTATACTATGTGTATATTACACCTGAGGTAGTTTCTCTATTTCCAGTCTTCTGTAGATTTTACAGAAAAGTGAAAAGAAATGAGTTTTTCACTCTTCAAATAAACATCCTGAGTTGCGGTTAAGCAATATTTGCCTCTTCCCAAAGCTGCATTGCTTGCTAATCCACTTGGCATATACGTACAGTATATATATGCAGCTTTGGTACAGGGATAACTGCCAATTTCTGTTGGGAGGCAATAGCTTTGTTGCAGAAGGCGGTGACTGGCAAGCAGTACTTGTGGCTTTTGAAATTTGCCAGAATATTCTGATTACTCTTATGCAACCTCAGTTCCTACTGTGGAAGCTTGTTTTGTAGGTTTTTGTTTACTCATTAATAAGTACAGCCTTGCTTTTAGATTTTTTACAAATACTTAACTTTCTGCAAAACCAGATATCTGATTTCAGTGTAAACAGACATTGGGGCCACATGAGGCTCAAATCCTTCAGAGATTTATTGGTGGCACTAGGAAACTCAAAAATAAAAATAAGTTAAGCCCCATAAATTGAGGACCTTTCTGAAAATGCAAAAATAATTAAAGTTCTTTCTTTATACATCTTTTATTCTGATCCTGTAACAAAATATTACAAATTAATTTCTTAACCACATTTAATAAGTATTCATAACAAGATCATTTTGGATGGAAAGTGTCCATGAAATCCAACCAGGCCATCCAGGTCACCAGGAGAAGAGCAAGAAATGTACAGGATTTTCCACAGAAATGTTGACTAGATATATAATATACCTATTATATAGTGATCTTGACAAAATAGCACTGAGCCCTCCTGGTAACTCTGTTTTGCAGTATGGTTTGGACAGTGTTTTCAAAGTGTCTTATTTGTTTCTTTTTTGTGTTTTGAAAAATTATGTTCTCTTACTGGACTACAGTCTCTCAACAACTAGATCTCTGAGAAGCACCATATGTATCACTAAGATTGTAGCACCGAACACTGAGATGTTACTGTAGTTACCATAATACAAGCATGCATATATGATCTTTTGAAAGGTCAAGGCCATTAAGCATATTTGTATACTTGTGGGTGCTCGAATTTTACACAGATTAAAGCCAGTATATGAGTAAGTTAGTGGAAGAAAGAAATCACCGAGAGGTTTAAAAAAACAAAAACAAAAACCCCAAAACAAACGAAAAAACCCCACACCCAAACAAAAATACCAAAAAACCTCAAACCAATTGACATATCTCTGAAAGTGTCTAACTGAAATCCACTGAAAAAGTCAGAGTGGTAGGTTTGCCTAAATACCATTCATAGCCCACATACCCACTGGCCTGCCTTAGTGTGCTCTCTAGGTTTACAGGAAAACTAAGCATGGTCTGCCAGTCTCCTGCACCCTACATGGACTAAACATTTCTGCTTTAGTTTATTAAGCTCCCAGCTACAAGCTGTGTGTTTTAAGCTGGTAACAGGCTGTCAGTCTGCCTACATAGTTTTTGGTTTTCACATCGAACTAAGTATTTGCTGTCAGGATATTTGGAGGAGAGTTCCGTAGTCATACCCATTAAAAACATCCTAACTTCATATTGTAATTATGACTGCCAAAATAAGTAGTGAATTTCCTGTAAATCAAAATTTCATGCAATGCTATAATAAAAAACTCATCAGTGGATATTAGAAATAAAATGTAATGCAAATGGTAAGCAACTATGTATCTGAAAATCAAGATAAAAATGCACAGTTAATGTAAACTTCAGTGCATGAAGGAGAATGACTCTGAAGATGATTACAGTAGCTCTGTTCCGTGTTCTGAAATAATAATATCTTGGATAGTAAGGTACTGCTATTCATAAATAAACAAAGATATAGCCAAAAAAAAAAAAATCTTAGCAACACCTTACTCATTTGGAAGGCAAAACCACAATCATGGGATTCTGGTACCTGAAGATGGCCTATAAGAAAATTGGAGAGGAATTTGTTTACGAGAGCTTGTAGTGATAGGGGAATAGCTTTAAGAAATTATTGATAAAGCAGGTGGTGAGACACTGGAACAGGTTGTCCCAGAAAGTTCTGGATGTCCTCTCACTGGAAGTGTTCAAGGCCAGATTGGACAGGGCAAGGAATTCCTGGCAAGGAATTTTGAAGTGATGTTCTGTTAATATACTAGAATGTAACAGACGTCAAAACAAATGTTGTTGCAAGTGGCGTTCTCAATCTCTCCAGTGACAGGTAAAGATATTGAAGGAAGGAAAACATTCCATGTGATTAACACGTGGCTTAGAGGTTGGTGCCACCAACAGAACTTTGGGGTTTTTGACCATAGGGAGGTTTTCTTGGCACCAGGTCTAGTGGTGACAGATGGAGTTCATCTGTCTCATAAGGGAAAAAGAATCCTTGCACATGAGTTAGCTGGACTCATTGACAAGGCTTTAAACTAGTTATGTTGGCGGATGGGGATGTAGCTGGCCTTTCCAGTGAGAATCCTGGGCGTAATAGCCCACTTGAGGAGCAGGGTGTTGGCATTTTAGATAACCAGAGGGTCTACCCTCCTTCAAGGATGAAAACTACGTACTCGACTTCATCCCTGAAATGTTTATACACCAATGCATGCAGCATTGGGAATAAGCAGGAGGAGTTAGAAATCCATGTGCAGTCATGAGGTTATGACCTGGCGGCAATTACAGAGACATGGTGGCACAGATCCCGTGACTGGAATCATTCATGGTGGTTCATGGATGGTTGTGTCCTGAGGAAAGACAGGTCAGCAAGATGGGATGGTGAAGTTGCTCTTTCTAGTTGCTCATTCACATAATGTCTTGAGTTCTGCCCTCGGGTGGATGAGGGGCAAGTTGAGAGCTTGTGGGTGCAAACTAAGGGACAGACAAGCATGGGTGATACAGCTGTGGATGTCTATTACAGGCCACCTGATC
>WBNM01011831.1:0-17331 GCA_013399055.1 Ramphastos sulfuratus | reverse complement strand
TGTGATCCTATGATTCTATGAATTTTGTTATCCGTAGGGTGGGGGGAGAAAGAGATAAGCTTGATTGAACTCAGTGTGAAAAGGAGAATATTTATACATCTCTGTTGGGATGTTCTGGGTTAATAACAAGTTCAGAGGAGGCCACAAAGGTGATCTGGACACTGGAGCACCTCTGTCATAAGGACAGGCTGAGGGAGCTGGGGGCGTTCAGCCTGGAGAAGAGAAGACTCCAGGGGGGCCTTAGAGCTGCCTTCCAGTACCTGAAGGGATCCTGCAGGAAGGCTGCAGAGAGACTTTTTACAAGAGTGTCCACTGTCAGGACAAAGGGAAATGGATTTAACTTGAATGAGAATAGGTTTAGATTGGATCTTAGAAAGAATTTCTTCACTAGAAGGGTGGCAATACTATGGAATGGATTGTCCAGAGAGGTTGTGGATGCCTCCTCCCTGGAGGTGCTTGAGACCAGGCTGGATGGAGCATTGAGTAAGCTGGGCTAGTTGAGAGGTGTTCCTGCCCATGGCAGGGGGTTGGATTAGATGATCTCTGAGGTCTCTTCCAGCCTAGGACATTCTCTGATTCTTTGAATAAACAATCATGCACAAACTACACTCCTGGAATCTGGAGATTTGCACAGGAGCTGTAAGTCATTACAGATAACTTAAGAACAAACCAACCAACCAGTCCAGGAGGTAGAGTGGTTTATGGTTTAGTTTGGATGTTGCTGACCCTTTCAGATAGATTAATGGATTGGCCTGAAGAGCTCAGATAAAAATGCAAGTAAGGGTACAAATAACAGCCAGGTGTCAACCAGAGCATCTGCTCCTTGGTGGCAAGGGACAGGAGCAGAGGAAATGGTTCCAAGCTACACCAAGGGAGGCTCAGACTGGATGCTAGGAAATATTTCTTGCCAGAGAGGGTTCTCAGACACTGCCCAGGGCAGTGCTGGAGTCATCATCCCTTGGAGTGTTCCAGCAGCCTGTGGAGCTCTGTTTAGGGACATGGTTTGGTGCTGACCCTGTAGTGCTGGGTCAAGGGTTGGACTGGATGAACTCTTCCAGTAGGAGGTTTTCTGTGATTCTGTACTGGGAGAGAAAAGAATTACTCCTCACTGAGAGAGAACCATTCCTCTCTGAAGAATGTTGAGCTCTGTGAGCAGAGTGCCAAACAGGAAGAATCTCAAACCTTTTGGAAACCAGGAAGAGGAACAGTTTGGCTCTCTGTAAAACAAGCTCTGCACGCTAAAGAATCACAGCTGTTAGTATTAAAATAGCTGTGATAAATATTTAAAATACAACACAATTCATCAGGTTGTAGGGACAAGCAGCTGGGGTTTCACCTCCAAAAGCAGCAATGTGTGGGATCTATTTGACTAGAGAGGGGAGGGGGAAAAGAAAAAAAGGTTTAATTATGTAGAAAAAGAGCAAAATTGGGAGCCTTGCACTAGGGAATAAATCATAGAATCATAGAATGGTAAGGTTGGAAGGGACCTCAAGGATCATCTAGTTCCAACCCCCTGCCATAGGCAGGGACACCTCCCACTAGCACAGGTCACTCAAGGCCTCATCCANCACCATCAGCTGAGTTCATCTGGGTGTTGCTGTTTTACTTTTCAGCAAGACTTTGCAATACAAGAGAGATGTGGAGGTGCTGGAGCAGGTCCAGAGGAGGGCAACGAAGCTGGGGAAGGGCCTGGAGAGTAAATCTTATGAGGAGAGCTGGGGATAGTTAGTGTGAAACAGAGGAGGCTGAAGGGAGTCCTCATTGCTGTCTGCAGCTACCTGAAGGGACATTGTAGAGAAGCTGCTGCTGGGCTCTGCTCACAAGGAATTGGAGACAGAACAAGGAGGAATGGCCTCAAGCTGAGCCTGGGGAGGTTTAGATTGGACATTAGGAAAAAAGTTTTTCCTGGAGAGAGTGGTCAGGGACTGGAATGAGCTGCCCAGGGAGGTGGTGGAGTCCCCCAGCGTGGCTGTGTTTAAGGGTGGTGTGGATGTGGTGCTTGGGGCTATGGTTTAAGATGACTCCTGTAGAGTAGGGTCCTAGGTTGGGCTTGGTGATCCTGAGGGGCTGTGCCAGCCTGGGTGTGGCTGTGATTCTGTGACTCCACCCAAAGAAAGTGGTCAGAGAGGAGTCCAGGATGCCTGGAGCCCACTCAAGCTCTGCTTGCCAAGAGTGGGAACGGGGTACAGGTGTGGGTGGCAGCACAAGGTTCAGCTGCTGGAGCAAGATCACCTCTCTTAGTTCATCCCAAAGCAGCTGCGTTTGGGCCATGTTCTAGCGCTCCGGAGCCTTTGGCCACTCGCAGAGAGGCTGTTAGAGATCAGACATGGCACTGCCTGAATTGCTTGCTGCTCTGCTCCCTTTCCTTCACTAATTCAGCTCTGATTAACCTGTGGCACCCTTTTTAACTGCACATTTATTTGTGGCTCACAAGGACGATGCCTTAAGCGGAGGTGACTTGCACTTCAGTTGGAGATCAGCACGCTAATGGCGCTGTCAGTACCCATTTAACAGCTTCTCTGCTCTGCAATAAATCATGACATTCCACATTAGAATTTACAGCTGGGGAGGAGGAGGTACACAATGGCTACAGATGTATTTTACTGGAAAGGACTGAAAGAACTGTCAGATGAAGACAGCACTTTGGAATAGACTGACTTGTTGAATATGACATGCTCCCTGCATTTCTAGGAACCTTCTGTCCAAGGGAATGTCCAGCACTGTCCTCCTCAGTTCTGCCACTGGAACATACCCTTTAAAGAGCAGCTCCCAGTAACAGTGAAACAGAGACCATGGGAGCATAATTTGTAACTGATAAGAACAACTTATGCACAGAGCCACAATTACTGTTCATTCCATCTTGCTAACCACTCCACAGTGAGAACTGCAGTGCCCAGAAGCAGCTATAAATTTCCCTGTTCTTTGCAGCAAGCTCAAAGTTTAATCATAGAATGGTAAGGTTGGAAGGGACCTCAAGGATCATCTAGTTCCAACCCCCTGCTATAGGCAGGGACACCTCCCACTAGTACAGGTCACTCAAGGCCTCCTCCAACCTGGCCTTGAACACCTCCCTGGGCAACCTGTGCCAGTGTCTCACCACCCTCACTGCAAACAACTTCCTCCTAACATCCAGTTTCAATCTCATCTCTGCCAGTTCAAACCCATTGCCCCTCATCCTGTCATTACAAGACCTTGTCAATAGTCCCTCCTCAGCCCTCTTGGAGCCCCCTTCAGATCCTGGAAGGCCACTCCAATGTCTCCTGGAAGCCTTCTCTTCTCCAGGCTGCAGAGCCTCAACTCTCTCAGCCTGTCCTCATAGCAGAGCTGCTGCAGCCCTCTCAGCATCTTCGTGGCCTCCTCTCGAGTTGCTCCAACACTTCCATGTCCTTCCTGTGCTGGGGGCTCCAGAACTGCACACAGGACTGCAGGTGAGGTCTGAGGAGAGCAGAGCAAAGGGGCACAATCCCCTCCCTTGCCCTGCTGCCCACACTGCCCTTGCTGCAGCCCAGCACACAGTTGCTGTCTGGGCTGCACTCACACTGCAGCCTCATCTTGAGCTTTTCATCACCCCAGACCCCCAGGTCCTTTTCCTGAAACTGGAAAGGGAGAATCTTTTCTGAACAGAAAGGAATCCACTACACTGCACAGCCTTGTCTCCATCCAGCTATGTTTGCATGCCAGGCTATAGGAACTTGCTTCTGCAGAAACAAAGTTCAACATTTCCATGGAAACCTCCATCCTTTCTCTTCTCTTTCTTCTCTCCTCATTCTCCCCAAGCATCTCTTCTCCAGTCCATTCCAGTTTTCCCACCTGAGTGTTGTCAATGATGTCTGAAGATACCCTTGAAAGGGCTTGGGCCATGCTTCTTCAGGGTGGTCCTCTCTCTTGTGCATCTACCTTGTGAAACACCAGCCACGTCTTACACCTCTTACCCATATCTACAGGCTCTAGCCAGGGAAGACCTTTGTTTTGTTCAGGAAAAATCCGAGCTTCTTTACTCTGAGTAAGAAGCTGGCTCATTTCTAAACTTCTGATGTCTGCAGGCACAGGTCTCATCTCAGTTAACAAATAATTTGAATTACTCCCAAAGGAGAAATGCAAGACAGAGGGGAAAAAAACAAACACACAACACCACTCCTGCCACCCTCCCCCCAAACTACTTGTGTCTAGACTTTGGTTTTAAAAATAATTTGGTTTAGTATTTCAGCTTTTTTTGTTTGGTTGGGTTTTTTGTTAGGGTTTTTTGTTCCTGTTTTGGGGGTTTTTTTTTTGTTGCTTTGTTGGTTAGTTGGTTGGTTAGTTGGATAAGCTTTTCACTTCATAGAACATAGAATCATAGAACAGATTATGCTGAAAGAGATCATCCTATCCAACCTCCCTGCCATGGCTGAGGACACCTCTCAACTAGCCCAGATTACTCCAGGCCCCATCCAACCTGGCCTTGAACATCTCCAGGCAGGAGGCATCCACAAACTCTCTGGCCAACCCATTCCAGACTCTTGCCACCCCGGTAGTGAAGAATTTCTTCCTAAGATCCAATCTAAACCTATTATTTAATTTCAATCCATTCCCCATTGCCCTATTGGTAGGCTTGTAAAAGTTCCCTCTGCAGCCTTCCTGCAGGATCCCTTCAGATACTGGAAGGCAGCTCTAAGGTCCCCCTGGAATATTCTCTTCTCCAGGCTGAGCACCCCCAGCTCCTTCAGCCTGTCCTCATAGCAGGAGGTCCTCCAGCCCTTGGATCATCTTTGTGGCCTCCTCTGTACTTGTTCCAATAGATCTGTGTCCCTCTTACAGTGGGTGAACTCCTTCTACTCTCTGAAAGTGGTCCAGCAGCTCCTTTATACTTAATTATTTTGCTAATTATACTTAATTATTTTGCTAATTATACTTAATTATTTTGTCTTTAAGGCACCCAAAAATATTTTCTCATGAACTCACCAAACAGAGTACCTCTGTGGGCTCTGTCTCCAGGAAAGCTGCTCTCATGTTCTGTCTTTGTATGTGTGTGTTCTCCTTGGAGCTTGTGATCCTTATTTAATCTTGTGCTCAGTGGAAGTTGCCTGATGCTATTCATTGTTACTTCACTCAGGTTCTTCTTTCTTTGGGTATTGCATGTCCAGAACTGTCAATAACACTTAGTTCTGAGGACTCCTTCACAGTAAGTGATTTGCCAGGGAAGTGAGGAGAGGCTGGAGGGGCTTACTCATCATTTCTGTATGTTCAACATTCACCCTCAACAGCTTTAGAAAGCTCATTTGGTTGAGAGGGAAAATGCAACCACCTCAGCTCTAATCAACACACATCCATTACTATTGTCATCATGGCCTCCAAGACAATGCCAGTTCACTGCACAGTTAGGACTACTCACATAGCATTGTTCTGCAGATGATTCATCACATGCACAACAAAAATAAACAGATAATTTACCTTTTTGGTTACATTTCATTGCTGTGGCCTTTCAGTATCTTAAAGAGGGCTACAAGAAAGCTGGAGAGGGACTTTTTAGGGTGTCAGGTAGTGATAGGATTGGGGGAGATTGGAACAAAGCTAGAAATGGATAGATTCAGACTGGATGTTAGGAAGAAGCTCTTCAGCACGAGGATGGTGAGACCCTGGAAGCCTCATCCCTGGAGGGGTTTAAGGCCAGGCTGGATGAGGCTGTGGGCAGCCTGATCTAGTGTGAGGTGTCCCTGCCCATGGCAGGGGTGTTGGAACTGGCAGGCCCTTGTCGTCCCTTCCAACCCTGACTGAGTCTATGACTCCATGATTCCATGGGTGGTGAGACCTTGGAAGGGGCTGCCCAGGGAGGTGGTTGAGGCCTCATCCCTGGAGGTGTTTAAGGCCAGGCTGGATGAGGCTGTGGGCAGCCTGATCTAGTGTGAGGTGTCCCTGCCCATGGCAGGGGGATTGGAACTGGCTGATCCTTGTGGTCCCTTCCAACCCTGGCTGATTCTATGATTCATGATGTAAAGTATCTGCAAAGTACTCATTTTGCCTTCATGATTGAACTCTGAGTAGTTTTGATTCCGCTGTGGTTGTCACCATTTAACAGAGAGGCTCTTTTGTAATGTTAAGTTATATTTTAATACAGTCCACAAAGAGAAATTTTCTCTGATAGGTCTCCTGAAAACAGTTTTAGGCATCATTTACCTTTCTAATGAGTGTTGTAAACACTAACTCTACCACATGCCAGCTTAGATTGTCCCAAGCTTTCACTCTGTTCCTATTCAGCTGCTCTATTTGTAAATGGATCAGGTTAACACGTTGTGGTGTTTCTCTAGAGAAAAAGAAAAACAAACTCCACATCATTCCAGCTGTCAGACACAGATAAATTATACCAGCCCAAGCTCACGAAGAGATTCACAGGCTGCAATGCAATTTTACCTCCAGTCCCTGGTAGCCCCTTCCTCCAAACAGACCAATATTTGTTCTGCCTGGCGGGAGCTGCTCACAGAACTGTTGCTCCCTGAGAGAAGCATACACTAATTTCACCTGGGCAGAGCCTTATTGCTCTTAATTGTCTCTTCAGTTGCCTCTGGCTTCCCTTTGACCCGCTCACAGAAGAGCTCAGCAAGCTCCTCTGGGCACAGTTCAGCCCGGGGGGAATTTGCCATCTTTGCCCGTTGTGTGGAGCGGTGGGGAGGTGGCCTCTGCACACACAGCCTGCCTCCCTCCTGCTCTCATCAACCCCACCAGGCACACACACTTCCTAAGGCAATTTCTTCCTCCCTGCCTTCTGCAGGTTGTCACCCAGCTGACATTCTGCTGGCATGGGTCTCGTTAACTCCACGGGTTGCCCACTAAGATTAATGAAAAGTTATGCTAATGCCTGGTGCAGCAAGAACTGAAATCAAATGGAGAGCTGCTCCTCCTCGCTGTGACTTTATTGGCTTCACCGGGGCTGTAACTGCTGATGCTCATTTTCAATTTGGGCCCCTTTTCCTTTTAACCAGCTGCTTTGAAGGGAGGAGGGAGTGAACGTGAATCATTTTTATTAGCTATCATGCTCCCTCCTAGCTGGCAGGCAATCAGCTGGTGTTCAGGGGATGGAGCTTTGCAGTGTGTTACCATGGGCACAAGGTAATGGGGAGGGGAATGGCCTGAGAGTGAGTGCAAGGGCTGCAGAACCCCAGCTCCTGCACGTTCTGTAGAGCTGCATGACAAAGCCTTTAAGAACCAGTCAGGCTGGCATCAAATGAGACAGGTGCTGTAAATGGTCCACCCTGGGGAGGGAGAGATGTTTTGCATAGGTGCATACTGCAATGACAAGGAGCTGCTGAGGCTCACACAGTTGTCCCCAGGGTGGCTTCAGAGCAGCCATGTGAAGACTACCAGCAGCACAGCAAGAAAAAGCCCCAAGATTAGAATTAGGCAATGGTTAGACTCGATGGTCCTGAAGGTCTTCTCCGACTGAAACAATCCTGTGATTCCAGAACACTGCAACAGGCTGCCCAGGGGGGTTGTGCAGTCTTCCTCTCTGGAGATATTCAAAACCCACAGGGATGTGTTCCTGTGTGATCTGGTCTAGGTGACCCTGCTCTAGCAGTGGGGTTGGACTGGATGAGCTTTGGAGGTCCCTTCCAGCTCCTGACATTTTGTGATTCGTATCCTAACATATCCCAGATTTACAACTGCTTCATTAAGCAGATTCCCAGATTTACATTGCTTCAACCTCCCTGGGCCACTCCAACAGTTCCATGTCCTTCCTGTGCTGGGGGCTCCAGAACTGCACACAGGACTGCAGCTGGGGTCTGAGGAGAGCAGAGCAAAGGGGCACAATCCCCTCCCTTGCCCTGCTGCCCACACTGCTCTTGCTGCAGCCCAGCACACAGTTGCTGTCTGGCTGCACTCACACTGCAGCCTCATCTTGAGCTTTTCCTCACCCCAGACCCCCAGGGCCTGTTCCTCAGGGCTGCTCTCAGCCATTCCCCACCCAGCCTGGACTTGTGCTTGGGATTGTGCCTACCCAGGTGCAGGACCTTACACTTGACCTTGTTGAATGTCCTGAGGTTGGCCTGGGCACAGCTCTGCAGCCTGTCCAGGTCCCTCTGGATGGATCCCTGCCCTCTAGCAAGTTGACTGTGCCACACAGCTTGGTGCCATCTGCAAGCTTGCAAACTTCCTCTCATGGATGGCACAGGACTTCTTAACTCAGTGAGAACCCAGCTCTTAACCCCCTGAGCCACAGTAAAGGAAAACTGCTTTACAAGTTCTGTCATAGGTAAATATTATTTCTCCTCCTGATCCTTGAAGAAATCTGAAGGCTCCAGCTGGCATGCTTTTTAACTGGCAGAAACTGGAGAAGGACCTTTGCATCTAGGCTTTCTTACACCTTCACAGGCTAAATAAAGCTCAGGATATTCCTTCCAGATGCCAGCCTGGTGACAGCAGTTGTGTGTTTAAATGTCTTAAACTGTAATTTACCATGGTATGTACTACTGCAACTGATACCACTTCCAGGAAGCTGCTGCTTCCTTTTTGGGCTTATTGTGTTCTGCTCAAAACAGCCTCACAAAGCACCCATCAAGTTGAAATGATTCTTGCTTGGGCATGTCCTGTTATATATAAGGGAATGACATGGTAGGTCTTAAGGTATTGGCCATAAATAAGATAGTATTTGAGAAATTTAGATCCAGGATGTTCTGCCTTAGCTCTTTGGGCATACTTGCAATGCATTTAGGAGCTCACTGCCTCAAATTCCTGGCTCCTGGGTTGGAGTCTGCCCTGGTATGAGGAGTAATAACGAGCTGGGTCAGCCAAGCTAGAGCTAATGAGTCCTTCAGACCCTGCCTGTGTATTCCTAACCTCCTTGGCCCATACTGGCACTCCTGCACATAGGTCTGGTCCACTGTGAAAATGTTCCAGCAAAGCTCAGTGCTGTTCCAAGAAGCCCTGCCCTAAACTCCATCACCTCTGTAGCATTCGATGAGCTGTGGTTATCATACAAGGTCAGGAGGAGCAGTCCAACATTTTAAGAGTCACTGGCACTAGCAACTTGAAAGTGACTTACCCTGTCCTCTCCTGAGTAACTGGTGGAGTTAAACACAACCAACTCCTTCCCTAAGTTTAGCTTCATTTGACAATGAAGATCTACATTGATTTAAATGAGAAGAATGATGTCCCAGCATCCAGTCCCTCTGAGTGAGGACAGTCAGACCTGTCTCTTTTCCTCTCAGCAAGTCTATGCTCCAGTCCTAATGCCCTGACAGTCAGAGGTCCTTCAATATCTCTGCTGGGCTCTCCCAAATACATCCATGTTGTGCATGGTTTTGAGGAGTGTACAAAGAAGAGACTGAGACCATGCTGGGTCTCAGCTTTCTCATCACAGAGCATTAGTCCTGCATAAAGAGAAGAAAAGTAAGCTCTGAAAATGGGAAGAGTCTGTGATGCTAGAGGGCAGCTCAGTCAGAGGAGTGCCTGACAAGAGGAAAAGAGGAAAAAAAAAACAACCAACCAAGACAAAAAACAACCCTAAGCCTAGTGAACAATATTCATCTAATGGTGTCACTTCAAGAAGCCAAAAGATTTGAACGCAGGGAGGTGGATGAACTTTAGCCAATCCTGTGGAGATGATTTTAAACCAGCACTTTATTCCTCCTTAATGTGCCTTGCATTGGATGTGTTATTTTGCATGGTATTTGAAGACCAGCCCTCCAGTTTTTGAGCTGAATCAACTTACCTATTTGGGGCTGGTCCAGATTCAAACAAATGGAATGGTCTGATGAAATTCAAAGGCTTTGGATCAGGTCCCAGCTTCTTCCCTGGTCAGAATTCACAAAGATCATTTCACATCTTTTCTGGGACCCCAGGTTCTGGTGTGGTTATTCACAGTTTATATTTAAATCACTTTTGAACAGCTAAGAGTGGGGCAAAGCAGTGGTTTAGTTCTTTGTTCTGGAGGAAGAGTTTTGCCCATTTTATTTTTGTCAGCTCCTTCTGCCCTTTTGCAGGGTGTCAGTTTCAGCTTTCAAAGACCACTTTTCAGGGCTGTTATTTTTTCACGCTCTCGTCTGTGGCATGAAATCAAACAAAAGTGTAGTTTTTAGTCTTGGGGAGGGTGAAGGTGGCTATTTGGAAATGGAAGAAGGTGTTGAACCCTATTGAGACCTTTAAGGAGGAAGCAACTTGCCTAGAAAGTAAGAAAAAGAGAAAGCAGACAGGAAAGGATGCAGCACCTGCCCTTTTACTCATCCTCCAAAGCTGCCTCATCTCCTCTGCAACCTCACTTCTCCTTCTCACGACCTGGAAAAAACATAAATTTACAGAGTGTCTCGACCAGAATTGCTCCTACAAGTGTTTGTAAAGGAAGAGAAAAATGTTTTTTTTTTCCTGCCATGGAACTGTTAATGCTCTGTTTTAAATTCCCAGTGGCTTTGGGAAAATTTGTCAGCCTGGTTGGTTGTGAGAAAGAGCAGCTGCTGTGTTCCTGTGTACGATTGCTCTTTCCATTTCTTTCTTTCTCTCCCATTAATATTTTTATCCCAGACACTCAGAAATTACTGGATAAATGGATTCAGTGCTCTCCTTATCTCTAGAGGCCAAGTTTTCAATGCAGCCTGTGTAGTAGATAATACACCAGGACAGAATATTTGAGGTTTGCTTTCAACTGTAATTGCACTAATTGGGATTTCTCTTTGGGGTGGATGCTCCTTGCAGCCCTGCATCAAATAAAATCATCCAGATCCATTGTGTCCTGATGGACTTCTTCATGGTAGCATCTTTCTTGGTGCTTTCTACAATTGCAACTGTAGAAACTTGCAACTTCAGTGAATGGCAGGAAAAGCTTAAGTCACAAACTTTGACTACAAGGTGATCAAGGCCAGACTGAGCAGTCCTACAAATGAAACTTTCAGCAGCATGTTTAGGTGTTATTGCTTCACCTGCAACAGAACCACTGATAAGTCTTGATGGGAAAGGTAAATAAGAAGCTAAAGTGTCCATCACCTCCCAGAAAGGATTTCAGAAGAAAAAAAAAAAATGTTCTCTCAGTTATAAATTCGTTGTAGGTTTGACATCTACGAGTGGAAGCTGCAGGTCACTGCCTTCCACAAACGCACCCAAGTTGTGCCCCAGTATTATCACAGGATCAGAGAATGGATTAGCTTGGAAGGGACCTCAAAGATCATCTAGTTCCAACCCTCCTGTGCCATAGGCAGGGACACCTCCCACAGGAACAGGTCACTCAAGGTCTCATCCAACCTGGTCCTGAACACCTCCAGGGAGGTTGTGGAGCACAGAATCACCCAATGTGATTGAAGATCGAAGATCACATTGGGTGATTCTGTGCTCCACAACCTTCCTGGGCAACCTGTGCCAGTGTCTCACCACTCTCACTGTAAGCAACTTCTTCCTAACATCCAGTTTCCATCTCCCCTCTGCCAATTTAAACCTATTCCTCCTCTTCCTGTCATTACAACACCTTATAGTGAATAGTCCCTCCCCAGCCTTCCTGTAGCCCCCTTCAGATGCTGGAAGGACACTCCAAGGTCTCCTGGAAGCCTTCTCTTCTGCAGGCTGCAGAGCCCCAACTCTCATAGCCTGTTGACAGGACAAGAGGCAATGGGTTTGAACTGGCAGAGGGGAGATGGAAACTGGATGTTAGGAAGAAGTTGCTTACAGTGAGAGTGGTGAGACACTGGCACAGGTTGCCCAGGGAGGCTGTGGCTGCTCCCTCCTTGGAGGGGTTCAAGGCCAGGTTGGATGAGGTCTTGAGTGACCTGTACTAGTGGGAGGTGTCCCTGCCTATGGCAGGGGTTTGGAACTGGATGATCCTTGAGGTCCCTTCCAACCTTACCATTCTATGATTCTGATTCTATGATTCTATGTACTGTTGTATTACAACACCCTCTGAGTCTTGAACTACACCAAGAGGGAGATCTCCAAACATCAACATCTGGCTGATGTTGAAGAGGAGAGGAGGCTACCTGGGCCCATTCAAAGCCTTCTGAAAACTGACATAGCTCTGTGTTGTATGAATCAGAGAAGTGGTCTCTTAAAGGAATGCAGATGATGGTCAGAGATGCCCAGGAAAGCAGACAATGGCAGCTTTTAATTCTACAGGCCTCCTAGCACATAATTGCATCACATTGCTAGCTGTAAGCATGAAATTCCTGATTTCTACTTCCCCAGCTTCTAAGTTTGTGGGGACAGAATCTCACAAACCCTGTGACAAAGTTGCTAACTACATTTACTCACAACTGACTTCTCCTCTGATTGAAGAAAAAGAAGAGGGGGGGAAAAAAAGGATTAAACACCATGTTGAGCTACCTCCAGAAATATGATGTTGGGTAACCTCTCTGCTCCTCATTTCCTCTTTTCTCCCCTTTGCCACCTCCCTGAAACAAGCCAATCTCTCCTGTTGAAGAGTAAATTAAAACGTGTGCCGAAAGCTTTCCGCTCTTCATCTCAAATTTCTCCCCAGGACTTCAGATTAGCGGTCCAGAACCACCTGGTAAAATAGGGTTTGCAGACCTTTCAAACTGCAATTTCTATCCTTTGGTGATGAAACAAGGACTAAGCTGCAAAGGAAAAAAAAAAAAAAAAAAAAAAAACAGCACCCAAAAGAGGAGTGCTCCTGAAAGGAGAGCTAAGTGTGAGTGAAGATTAATTGGGATTTCAGAGCGACTTGTGCAGCCGCGTCCCTACATGGCTGCAGAAGCTGTGATACAAGGAATGTAATCCTTAATCCTAGATTATCTCTGAAGTCTGTTGCTCTTCTGTGTGAACTTGCCTTACACATAACTCCTAAGAAGTTCACACATACCTTCCCCTCAGCTCACTCTTCACAACTACTTTCACCCCCCTCTAAAATGCGTCTCAGATATTTGCCTCTTTAATCTCTCCATTTCTTTTTTGTTGTTCTTCTCTTCTATCNATCATCTTTGAGGTCCCTTCCAACCTTACCATTCTATGATTCTATGAGTCTACAATTCCATGATTCTATGATTCTATGATTCTCTTCACCTGGCTTCCTGAATCAGCATTTCCCTCTTTTATTTTCCCATCTCCCTTACCTATGTAATTTCCATCAAATGCTAAATCCAACCTTCCATTCAGGCTTCTTATTCCCACTCCCAAATTTGAGGTAGCAATCATACCATGATTTAACTTCAACTCTTGAAACAGCTCTCTTCATACCTCCCCCTTTCCCAAACCATATCCATGCCAGGCTCTGGGCACAGCAGAGAATCATGGCCCCTTCAGGCTGTTCTGCATATCTCAGTCACTAGGACAGGCAGAGCCATGCCCAAGATAGTTCATAGAATCACAGAATGGTCTGGATTGGAATAGGACTTCCAAAGGTCCAATCCCTCTGCAGTCAGCACTCCACTAGATCAAGTTGCCCACAGCCCTGTCCAGCCTCACCTGGAATATCTCCAGGGAGGGGGCCTCAACCACCTCCCTGGGCAACCTGTTGCAGTGTTCCAGCACCCTCCTGGTGCAGAACTTGTTCCTCACATCCAACCTCAATCTGCTTTGCTCTAGTTTGCAGCCATTGCCCTCGGCCTGTCCCTGCAGGGCTTTGCAAACAGTCTCTCTGCAGCCTTCTTGTAGCCCCTTCAGGTACTGACAGGGTGCTGTTAGGTGTCCCTGGAGCCTTCTCTTCTCCAGACTGCACTCCCCCAGCCTGTCCTCACAGCAGAGCTGCTTCAACCCCCCGAGCATTTTCATGGCCTCCTCTGAACCTGCTCCACCAGGTCCATGTTTTTCTTGTGTTGAGGGCTCCAGAGCTGGACACAGCAGTGCAGCTGAGGTCACAGCAGTGCAGCTGAGGTCTCAGCAGAGCAGAGCAAAGGGGCAGGATGCCCTCTGTCCATCTCTGGCCATGCTGCTTTGGATGCATCCCAGGCTGCCATTGGCCTTCCATGCTGCAAGCTCACACTGCCTGCTCATGTCCAGCTTCCCTCAGTTTGTTCAGTGGGTCAGCCAAGGCAGCAGAGCCCAGTGCCACCCAAAGGAAGCCACTTTGTCCTTTCTTGTGCCTGAGCAGGCAGGTTTGTGTGTCTCTGCCTGCAGACACAGGGTGTTCACCTTGCTCAGTCCCAGGGCTCAGTGGGTTTGTTCCCACAGCTTTTGCCTACCATGTTGGAGCTTACCCTTTGCTACAAAGCATCACCAGGGTTATGCTCAAGGCAAACCCTTGCATTATTGTGTTAGTTTTGTCTCACTCAATTACTCCTACAGCATCTGATCATTTCCTTAATAGATGCTTTCATCTCCTGTTTGAAATGGAATTACATTTGGGAAGTAAGAAGACATCTCCTTGCAATTTTTCACTATTTGTAGTAGCATCAAACCAATCCAAACAGTTTGTACCCCAGACCTATTTTCAAAAGATGACTGAATCAAACACTCCTGGTTTCAGTTCTGAACTCCAGTGACAGCTTGTCAGCTCACAAGCCAGAACCGGAGAGATGCCTGCCAAATGCAAGTGTCTGCTTACTGACTTTTTCCATGATGCACTACTTCCAACTAGGCTGCTAAAAAGGTGTTTCTGTTGTTGCTTCTGAATATACCAACAGGCACGAACCCTGGGAAGATGGTGAGTCACCTTTAAGAACCCAGAAAGCCTCCCTTGGTCCCACTGAGGTGCTGCTCTGCTGTGTTTGAAGACCCTGTGAAGGGCCAGCACTGGATTTCAGCTGAGTGGCTGCAACCTGGTCACCCATCTCTGTGCCTGTGAACATGGGGAAGAAATACAACCCTCAGCAAATTTCTTAGCATCACATGGCTGCGTGGTGCATAAAACTTCTTAGCTCTGAAGTATTACACAATTAAAAGTGGTTGAAGTATTTTATTTTCTCTTTTGCCCCCCAGTGCAGTCCCCCCTTTCCATACATGGAGTATATAGGTCCCCAGTCCAGGCTGCTGTCTGGACTCTATATGAGGCTGTTGGTTTTGTTCTCGCTGCTCTGAAATGACTGTCTATAAACATGTTGTGATAAGTTGGTAACAAAAGCCCTGAAATTTATTGTATGTCTGCCAGTGGAACATCAGGGAGAGGCAATAATAACCAGGCAAAGTGCTTCAGAGCTTTAGTGGGACAATCAAAGCCTCACAAATTCCCCTAAAACATAGGAGGAAATATTTCAAAGACTTCACTTTATAGAAAAAGCTGCAAAGATTTGTTCCAGCGGTTGTAAAACTGGCAGAAAGACAAGTTTCACCAGTTGCCTTTTATCTGAAACATTTTTCACCAAGCCTTTAAAAACATTATCTTGGTGTCTTCTACTCTGTTCTTGTTTGAGTTTTCATCTCATCTGGTGTGTCTGCCTCCCTGCCTCCTTTGCGTCACTCACGTCTAAACAGTGCCGTTACCAAGCCTAACGAATACAGTGACACAAAAGGCACAGCCTAGCAACCACAGATTTTGGGGTGCCAACTATTTTTTTTCACCATAAATAAATCTTTGACTAGGCTTAGCAGGGTGTTCTGCTGCTTATGATTGATAGTACCTGTTAGAGCCCCTGCTTTACTTTCGAAAGCTTTCTGAAGAATAACAGAAGTGCAGCAGAGGGACAACTTCTAAAAGGGTTTCAAGAGAGTCATTTGGATTCAGAGGGCTGCAGCAGCAGGACAGGCTGAGAGAGTTGGGGCTCCCTCCATCTGCTGCCCACACTCCTCTTAGGACATTCCTACCTAGACACTTGCTCCCTCAGGTCACTGGAAGAAGCAAATGTTCAGCTGCCAGCAGACTTCAGATGCTAGCAGCCAGGGAGACTGGGAACACCCCTGGCTGGAGGGCAGAGGCACTTCAGCTGTGCTGGGAAGGGCAGGAACTGGTGGCACATCTCACAAAAGACTGATGACTGGAGTGATGCCCTTCTAAACACTGTGAATCAGAGCAGAGTATTTTGGCAAGAGTCTAGCAGATAATCTGTGCCACTGGTTACTTAGAGCTGCTCCTGAAATCAATCACAAGCAAACTCCTCAGAGGAAGAGATGCAGTGAGTGTGTAACTGGAGGGCAGGTTCCCCAGGCTGCCAGCCTGCTTCGACACAGCTCTGTGGGCACTGCTCACCTCTGTCTGTCCATGGTCTACTCTGAGCATCAGTGTTGGCATTAGCTAGAAGTCTTTCAAAGGACTGAGCCTCAACACCACCAGCAGGAATCTTAAGGGCCTCCCAGGCTGTCCTTTCTTCAAACTACTTCATGTCAACTGCTTTGTTGAGCCCCACAAGGTAATGTGCTTTATTTTTTTCATTCTCCTCAAACTCTGTGACATGAAGCCACATTATTTCTGGGGGTAAATAGTGGGGACAGTGATGAGCAGCCTGTCCCTGCCTGCAGGAACTGGTGTAGTTACATTGCCCACAGTTCCCAGAGGATCCCAAGCTGCCAGATCCCGTTCTGGATAATGACTCTGCAGGGAATCTCATGCCTGAAAAGCAATGGCTTGATGTCAAAGGCTGCTTCAGCAGGGTCTTCACAGGTGTCATCATCCACGTAAATATCTGGGAGACTCATAAAAATGGCACCATTGCCCTGGATACTGGACATGGTGCTGCATACCTGGACTCAAGTAAGGCATTTGACTCTGTCCCACATGGCATCCTGGTCACCAAACTGGAAAAACATGGACTGGATGTGTGGAGCACTGCTGGATAAAGAATTGGCTGGATAGTGCCACACAGAGAGTGGTGATCAAGGGCACAATGTCCACCTGCAGACCAGTGCCAAGTGGCTCCCTCAGGGGTCAGTGCNAGAGAAGAGAAGTGAGGACCCCTCCTGAGAGAAACGGAGCCATGGGATGCAGTGCAAGTAGTGACATAGAGCGCGCAGCACTGTGTGCATGAAGCTGAGCCAACTCGCAGTGCCTCCCAACTAGAAAGTACCAGGAGAAACCCAATTTCTCTCAGCGTTGGTTGATACCACCTTATCTCCTTTCCTCTGCAGGCTGCCCTTGGTCCCTGGTGCTTTTCTGCTCCTGCACATTAGAATATTAGGTCAAACGCCCTCACTCGAAATTGCGCTCTGCAATTTTCCCGATTCTCATCTTTTTGCTTAATTTTTTTTCCTCGTCTAGTAGAGACATCAATGGTAAAGCAGTTTTCCCCTCAGAGGTTTGCCCTTTGATCATGCCAGACTTCACTATAAACATTCTGCCAAAGGGGGATTCCCTGGCTCTTTATAAATGTTCACTGTGTGCTCACAGTGCTGGGAGCGCACGGAGCAGCTACGGCTGCTGGGGTTATTAACAGTGGCTCTCATTTCCTCACTTGCTGCACACTCTGAACATTGTGCTGCAGAGTCTTAGGGATCTGTGCTCAGGACAACGAGGGAAGCATCACATAGGTACATACTGTACATACTGTGTACAGTTCTGGA
>WBNM01011824.1:14482-48884 GCA_013399055.1 Ramphastos sulfuratus | reverse complement strand
GCCAAGCCAAGCCAGAGGGATCCCACTCCCCCCTAAACAGCCTTGTGCTGCAGGAATGCTGCTAATCCATGGCTACTGCTGCGACAGCATCGTGGAGCAGATCCCAAAGGCAATCATTTCCTCCCCTCCAACCTGAACCCTCACAGCAAGGGGCAGTTGTGCTTTTATTTTCTTCCTGACACAAAAATATTTGTCATGGGATTTATCCAAAGTAAAACCTTTGTTTTGTTTCTGTTGTTGTTGTGTTGTTGGTTTGTTTTGTTTCTGTTTTTTTTTATTGAGTGATCTTAGCAATGCTTCAAACTCTTTCCTTGAGAGACACGTACACCCACACATGCTTTCAAGTAACATGATGACAGATTGGACTCCTGGAGAAGATGTGTTAGATTCTGAGAGAAGGAGGTGGTGCTGCTGAAACAGTCCCTTTCAGTTGACTTCCAAGACCTCAGTCTCTGGCAGGCCAAATTTGCTCTTGTACTTGTCAAAGAGTTTGATCAGGGAGTCCACATACATGCTGTGGTAGAAGTCCACTTCCTTCTGGGATGGGTTATCAATTTTTGGGATGGTGATGGGCTCCCCAACTGATAAAAAAGAAAAAAAAATAAAAGAGAAGGGAAAGATCCATGTTAGGGTGAATGCTCTGCAGAGCCTGGAGATCTGTCCTCTGTGGCCACAGCTATGGCAGTTCAGCACATAGAATCATAGAACCAGACAGGACTAGAAGGGACCACAAGGATCATCCATTCCTCTACTTCCCTGGTAAGTAGGTAGGAAACAACAATAGTCAAAAGCAATCTCACATTGGCCAGCAGGCTGAGAGAGGTGATTTTGCCACTCTGCTCTGGTGAAACCTAGAATCATTAGATCACAGAATCAGCCAGGGTTGGAAGGGACCACAAGGACCATCCAGCTCCAACCCCCTGCCATGGGCAGGGACACCTCACACTAGAGCAGGCTGGCCAGAGCCTTATCCAGCCTGGCCTTAAACACCTCCAGGGGTGAGGCTTCCACCAGCTCCCTGAGCAACCTGTTCCAGGGTCTCAGCACCCTCATGGTGAAGAACTTTTTCCTAATATCCAATCTGAATCTCCCCACTTCCAGTTTTGCTCCACCCTCCCCAGTCCTATCACTGCCTGATATCCTAAAACATCCCTCAGAAGCTTTCTTGTAGCCCACTTCAGATACTGAAAGTATCTGAGAGTGCCTGAGTACTGAAAGTATCTGAGAGTGCCTCAGAGCCTTCTCCTACTGAGTACCTGAGATATCGGAGAGTATCTGAGTGCCTTCTCCTCTCCAGACTGAACAGCCTCAACTCCTTCAGTCTCTCCTCACAGAAGAGGAGCTCCAGCCCTCTGATCATCTTTGTGGCCCTTCTCTGGACACATTCGACCTTGGCATAGTACAGCTTGCCCTTAAAGCAGAGGTTTGTCCAGTTCCTCCCAGTTTTGCCACCAACAAGATCTGCAGCCATGTCCAGTTGCATTTTAGCTATGTAAAAGCCAACAGTGCTCTACTATGAAACTTGGGAAGTTCCTATGTGATCCTGCTCTGGCAAAGAGATTGGGCTGGATGAGCTTTCATGGTCCCTTCCAGCTCCTAACCTTAGAATAGTTTAGGTTAAAGGGACCTCAAAGCTCATCCAGTTCCAACCCCCTGCCATAAGCAGGGACACCTCCCACTAGAACAGGTTGCTCAAGGCCTCATCCAACCTTCTGTGATTCTGTGAAGTTCCATTTGCTTCTGTTTGCAGCAGAATGATAAACCCTTCCTCAGTGAATGAGACTCACAGGATGGCAGAGGTTGTAAGGGACCTCTGAAGATCATCTAGCCCAGCCCCTTGGCTAAAGCAGGGTCACCCACAGCAGATTGCACAGCATCACCTCCAGGTGGGCTTGGAAACTCTCCATAACCTCTCTGGGCAGCCTGTGGCACCCTCACAGAAAAAAAAAAGGTTTCCTCATGTTTAGGCTTGGAACTTCCCAAGTTCCACTTTGGGCCCATTGCCTCTTGTCCTGTCACTGGGCACCACTGAAATGAGTCTGGCCCCATCCTCTTGAGACCTGCCCTTGAGCTGTTGATCAGCACTGAGAAGATCCAAGGTAAGGAACCAAGACGGAAAGCTGCAGCTCTTGTGTGCTCCCCTACACACACACCCCACAAAAAACAAGCAGCATTTTCCCCTCCCCTCTCTCTAAGCCTTTCTGCTTTGGGTTGGGAGACTCAAAGGCAAATTTTAGAGTTGGTTTTCAGACTCAGCTGTCTGACTGCCAGTCCTAGGAGTGTGGAGGGCCAAGATGCTTCTGACTTGGGCTGTATAAAGAACAAAGAAGGTTGCAGCTACAGCACTCAGTAGAGCTCCTCTGGAGAGCTGGCTGGCAGTAGAGCATGATGAGAGGCTTGTAGCCCATGGAAACTTGTCTAGCTCATGATGAGCTGTGTTGGAAGGCTTTATATAGAAGGAAAAAAAAAATCAGTTTTATAGTCAAGAGTAAGGGTATGGCATTAACTCAAGTATGCTGCTACCTAGAGAAACACACAGCATGCTTATAACAAGAACTTACCAACAGTAGTGATGGGCTTGGAGTAAGGTAACAACCCCCAGGTGTTGGAAGAGAAGAGGCCACGGCCATGAAAGATGCATGGAGCAAAGCCAATGTGCTTCTGAAACTTCTTCTGCACCCATCTTCCCCAGGACCCCTCCTCAAAGATCACCTGCTTGTACACTTCGTTCTCCCCAAAGGAGTAGACAGGAACCAAGTCGGCACTAGAAAGATGGAAGGAGGTTAGGACTCCACCACCTACAGCACCACACACTGCTCTGTACCCTGAGGGTGAGCATCTGCAGATTTCTGCTGGCCAGAGCTCTGCTTGCAGCACAAACTTGTGACATGGCAGCCACAGGTTTTCCTTCCTCCTGAGGTAGAACCTCCTGTGTTCAGTTTGGGGCAGCTCAGTACAAGAGGGATGTGGAGGTGCTGGAGCCAGTGTAGAGGGAGGGCAAGGAAGCTGGGGAAGGGCCTGGAGAGTCAATGTGATGAGGAGAGACTGAAGGAGCTGGGGGTAGTGAGTCTGAAAAAGAGGAGGCTGAGGGGAGATCTCCTGGCTACCTACAGCTACCTGCAAGGAGGTTCTGCAGAGGTTGGTGCTGGTCTCTTCTCACAGGGGATTGGAAACAAAACAAGAGGGAATGGCCTCAAGCTGCCACTGGGTAGGTTCAGACTGGAGATGAGGGAAAATGTTTTGCCAGCAAGAGTGGTCAGGGACTGGAATGGGCTGGGCAGGGAGGTGGTGGAGTCCCCTGCCCAGGGTGTGTTTAAAGGTCATTTGTATGTGGAGCTTGGGGCTATGATTTAGGGTGAGCCTTGTAGGGTAGGGTTCTGGGTTGGGCTTGGTGACCCTGAGGGGCTTTGCCAGCCTGAGTGTTTCTGTGATTCCTGGGTTCCAGTTTGTGCCCAGTGCCCCTTATCCTGTTGCTGGACACCACTGGAGGGGATATCTGGCTCCACCCTCTTGTGTTTTTACTTTGGATGTTGGTCAAAATACTTTCAAGTTCCTAACCAATGCTGACTGACACCCTTGAGAAGACTCAGCCATATTCTCTGGCTTCATGTGCAGCTCTCCTTTTCTGCAGAAACCTCAGATGGCTTCCCAAAGCCTTCAGAGATCCTGGTGGCTGAAAAGAAGCCAACTACAAGGTGCAGCTCCATAATAATCAGGTACTCAATATAATATTTTTCAGTGCCTACTTCTGGCTGGACAAGTATTTGCTTAAAACCATCCTGGGGTTTAACCCCAAGTGAAATTCTAGTTAAAAACACAGTTTCTAGGAGTTGCCTAATGACTGTGAGAGTTGGGGCTGCTCAGTCTGGAGATGAGAAGGCTCTGAGGAGATCTTATAGTTATATTTCAGTATCTGAAGGGGAGCCTACAGGAAGGCTGGGGAGGGGCTGTTTAGAGGGGTTTGTAGTGATAGGATGAGGGGCAATGGATTGAAGCTGAAAGAGGGGAGATTTAGACTGGAGATTAAGAAGAGGTTCTTTGCAGTGAGGGTAGTGAGACACTGGCACAGGTTGCCCAGGGAGGTTGTGGCTGCTCCCTCCCTGGAGGTGTTCAAGGCCAGGTTGGGTGAGGCCTTGAGTGACCTGTTCTAGTGGGAGGTGTCCCTGCCTATGGCAGGGGGTTGGAACTAGATGATCTTTAAAGGTCCTTCCCAACTCAAACCATTCTATGATTCTATAACATGCATGTGCTAAAAGGGAGGCAAGGCAACAGAGCCATGAAATTCTATCCAGTCAGGCACTGAACATGCTTCCATATAGTCTCATCTCTAACTTTTGATGGACATCCCATGTCAGAAACATGGGATCCATGGAGGTTGAGAGGTTTTACCATGAGGGTGGTGGAACACTGCCACAAGTTGCCCAGGGAGGTGGTTGAGGCCCCATCCCTGGAGATATTCAAGGTGAGGCTTGATAGGGCTGTGGGCAACCTGATCTAGCTGAGGATGTCCCTGCTGAGTGCAGAGGGGGTTGGACTGGATGAGCTCTGGAGGGCCCTTCCAACCCAAACATCATATCTCCCATGCAGGTTTCTGACCTGCCCTGGATGTGTTTAAGGTCATTTGGATGTGGTGCTTAGGGGTATGGTTTAAGGTGAATCTTGTGTGGGGTTATAGGTTGAACTCGGTGATCCTGAGGAGTTTTTTCCAACCTGGGATGTTTCTGTGATTCTGACCCCTGCTTCTTTGCCCTGCAAGCCTCCTGGTGTCCTAAGCATCTTCCTATCTCTGTGCCCTACTCAGGGACAGAAGCCAGAAGGTGACAATAACATGTCTGATATTCTGGTCACACATCCAGAGAACACAGCAAGGCTGCAGAGAGGAGAATCCATCCATCAGCTGCTGGAGGGCACAAGAGGACCTTTGCCATGGCAGCAGTAGTGCTGTGGCATTGAGGCTGTCTCTTACCCGTGCCGCAGGGCCAGTTTCACAAATCCTTTCCTGTTCTTCAGGGTCACAGAATTCTTCCCTGGGGTGCAGTTCAGGGACTCTGCTGCTCCTCCAACCACGATGATGATGGCATTGCCACTGCCATTCTTGGACAAGATGTAGTCTATGCTGTCACGGTTCACAGGACATATACCTGCGTATCCAAGAGACAGAGGAGGGTTAGGTTGTGAGATTGTGAAGGTCCTGTGAGATCCTGCAGACTTTAGCTGTGTTTGCAGAGGAAAAGTTTGGGCTTTGATTGCAAACTGAGTTGTCCAACTTCCTTGTGCTCCTAGAAGGTTGAGTTTGTTATCAGGCCTCACGTTCCTCAGCTAAACGAATCTGTTCAGTGCTTAGACCTGCTCATAGAATCCAAAACCAGCTCTCAAAAAGCTGCCCTTAACCTCTAAAAGGTCCAGCCCAGACTCTTTCTTCCTAAGGATAAATGAGCTTCTACTGCAACATTTATTGAGGCCTTAAACCAATCTCTTTGGCATCACCAAACACAGGAGAAAATCCTTGCTGAAGCTTTTACCCAGTCCAACACCCATGCAAGTCAGCAGGGACATCTGCAACTAGATCAAGTTGCAGAGAGCCCCAGACAACCTCACCTGGAACGCTTCCAGGGATTGGGCATCTCCTACACCTCTGGACAACCCACCTTAGCATGTCATCACCCTCATTGCAGAAAATTCCTACTCCACTGCTCTCAAGATGCCAGGAACTTAGAATCTCTGCCTCTGAAGCTCAGGCTTTTGTCCTACCCTCATTGTCAGACTTTGTTTATGCTTCACATTTTTGGGCAGGATGAGCCAAGGAGAAAATGAGATGCCACCATTTATGGTCCCATCCACAGAACATGTCTGAGCTGTGTGGAGTGCTAAGGTGACTGGACTAGGAAAGGCAGGATGAGACAGTTGCATTTTAGAAGCTGATTCTGCACATCTCACCACAGTCATCACTTGACCCAAGAGCTAAACCATGCCTGGGTCTTGTGGAATTCCACAAGGCAAGTTTGCAAGGCTTCATGGGTATCTGGGCATGGAGGTCACCATCTAACCATCTCCAGACCACAGGAGAGGAGACCTCACTTGAGACAAACCAGCTGGATACAAAGATGGAAAATTCATTTCCTTACCATGGCTACATCTTTCTGAGCACCTCTCTTCTGAAAGGCTCAGACTGAGCTTGCTGCTCCATAGGATAGGATTAGAGAATGACTTAGGTGGGAAAAGATCTCAGAGGTCATCTACTCCAACCTCCCTAACACAGGCAGGGTCACCTCTCAGCTAGACCCAGCTGCTCAAAGCCTCATCCACCTTGGTCTTGAACATGCCCAAGGAGGAGGCATCCACGGCCTCCCTGGGCAACCTATTCCAGAGTCTCAGCACCTTTGTACTGAAATCTTCCTAAGCTCCAGTCTAAACCTGCTGTCCCTCAACTTCAAACCATTTCCCCTTGGCCTGGCTCTAGACATCCTTAGCAAAAATCCCTCTCCAGCCTTCTTGTAGGATGCCTTCTGCTATTAGAAGGCAGCTCTGAAGTCCCCCTGGAGTACTCTCTCCTCCAGGTTGAGCCACCTCAGCTCCCTCAGCCTGTCCTCACAGCAGAGCTCCCCAGCCTTCATACTCCTCCTGTTCTCCACACCAAGGCTCACTGACACCCAGCCCCTGCTAACAAGGCAGCACAGATCCCTGCTCAGCCCTTTCACACTTGTTAGCAGGAGGGGATTAGATCTGCCCCCAGCACTGAGCATGAAAATCCTTCCCCCACAAAGCACGAGCCACGCAGACAAGCGGCAACTGCTGAACTGTGCTGCTCCTCAGCACATTTCCACACCACAGAGGATTTTCTGGTCCTTTCCTGATGCCTTCAAGGATCCATGGTTGTAGCTCTAATTTCTAGCAGGCCATAAAATGGAATCATTGAATCGATTTGGTTGCTAGAAGAAAACATTAACCCAGCACTGCCAGATCAACACTAAACCATGTCCCTCAGCACCACATCGACACAGCCTTTAAACCTCTCCATGGGTGGTGACTCCACTTCCCTAAGCAGCTTTTTCCAGGGCTTCACAACCACATCAGGGCCAAGTTTGTTTTTTTTCAAAAACCCCCCCCCCCCTTTTAATAAGCAGTGCTGTGAAATGCAACAGTTGGTTGTAAATGAGCTTAGGATGTGCACTGAAGCAGCCATGTTTGATAAGCTTTCATTTGAAGCGATTCACCCCCAATCAAAGGGTTGAGGCAACTATCAGTGCTTCCTAAATGCTGCTAGAAACCTTTGTAGTGACAGCCTCAAGGTCCAGTATAACAAATGATGGCTTTCAAAAGGTTAACACAGTCCAAGAGCTCACATCATGGAATCAATCAGGTTGGAAAAGACCTTTAAGATCACCAAGTCCAATCTATTATCCAACACCGTCCAATCAATTAAACCCTGGCACTAAGTACCACATCCAGTCTCTTTTTAAACAGCTCCAGGGATGGGGACTCCAGCACCTCCCTGGGCAGCCCATTCCAATGCCAATCACTCTTGCTGTGAAGAGCTTCTTCCCAACATGTGTAGTCTTGCTGAAACCCTAAGTATCCTCAGAGGATGCAGAATTCCACTCTGATTTAACTGCAATGCTCAGGGATNTTACCCTTAAACCAGCACAAAGGGATATCTGGAGGCCAAATCCAAACCCCTGCTAAAAGCAGAGTTACCCAGAGCAGGTTGTCCAGGATCATGTCTGGGCAGTTTTGAGATCTCTCCAGAGAAGGAGACTCCACAACCTCTCTGAGCAGCCTGCTCCACTGCCCTGGAACCCTCACAGCAAAGAAATTTCCCCTCAGGTTTAGGTGGAACTTCTTGTGTTTCAGTGTGGGCCTATTGCCCCCTATCTTGTTACTTGGCATCACTGAAAAGAGTCTGGCCCCATCCTCTTGTCCTTTAGATGTGCTCATTGAGAAGATCCTCTCCAGTCTGCTCTTTTCCAGGCTAAATATCCCCAGAGCTCTCCTCCTTCCCTCCTTACAGAGATGCTCCAATCCTCTCAACATTTTTGTAGCCTCTGCTGGACTCTCTCCAGTAGTTCCTTGTTGCCCCTGAACTGGGGAGCCCAAAACTGGGCTCAATACTCCAGTTGAGGCCTCACTTAAGGCAGAGCAGAGAGGGTGAACCTCCCTCAACTTGCTGGCTGCACTCATCACAGTCCAGGAGACTGTTGGCCTTGTTGGCCACAAAAGCACATTGCTGACTCACAGAAAACCTCTCAAGCAGGACTTCCAAGTCCTTCTCCATGGAGCTGCTTTTAATCAGGTTAATCCCTAACCTGTCCTGATGCAGGGAGTTATTCCTCCCCAAATGCAGGACCAACCAAGCCCAACCTGTCCTGATGCAGGGAGTTATTCCTCCCCAAATGCAGGGCCAACCAAGCCCAACCTGTCCTGGTGCAGGGAGTTATTCCTCCCCAAATGCAGGGCCAACCAAACCCAGCCTGTCCTGGTGCAGGGAGTTATTCCTCCCCAGGTGAAGGACCAACCAAGCCCACCTTAATCAGCAATGTCATGTTGGCTCTGGTGTCCACCAGGAGTCTTGAGCAGGTGGAATCTTTTTAAATCTAGAAAGGCTGAGCTGTGTGGAAACTTCAGCAATGAACTAGGTTTACAAATGTGATAGACTGGGAAGAGGCCTGGAGCACCTTTGCTATGAAGATAGGATGAAAGAGCTGGGAGTGTTCAGCCTGGACAAGAGAAGGCTCTAGGGAGACCTTATAGCAGCCTTCCAGTACTTGATTTGGGCTACAGGAGAGCTGGGGAGGGAGTGTTTAGGAGGGCTTATGGTGATAGGATGGAGGGAAAAGATTTGAAACTGAAGCAAGGGAGATTTAAGTTGAACATCAGGAAGAAGTTCTTTACTGTGAGAGTGTTGAAATACCAGAACAGGCTGCCTAGGGATGTGGTGGAGTTCCTGTCCCTGGAGACATTCAAGATCAGACTTGATGTGGCCTTGAGCAGCCTGATCCAGCTGGAGATATCCTTAATGACTGCAAGAGAACTTGGACAAGATGACCTTTGAGGGTCCCTTCCAACCCAGTGCAATCTGTGAAACCAGATCCCACCTTCTCATCCTGCAGAATTCCTGGATTATGAGAATTTAGGACTATACACAAACTCCCTCTGGTGCAGGAAGATGGAGGCCAGCTTGAGATCCTGATCTTCCCAAGCAGGACAAGCACCTTCTCTGCACCACATCCAGTTGGTTGTCTTCTCCCTCACCAAACTCAGGGCAGCAGCCTTGGAAACAGTTCATCCTAGCAAGTCAGAACCAAATGCAGCCACTTCAATTCTCTCTCCAGCCATGAGTCAAGATCCAGCCAAACTGCTATGTTGGGATACTTGCTCCACAAAGAGCAAAGAGGACACTGGACTGTTTCCATTCATGGTCTTTAGGCATTAATTCTTCATCTCTACCAAGCCAACAGGAATCCTTACTCTGAAAAGAAAGCTCAGGCCATGCAAGAGCATTATTGAGGTGATCAACACTGCTTCCTCTGCCCAGCCAGGGCCTACCAGCCCTCAAGACTAGAATCTGTTAGAACAGATCTACTGAAGCCTCTATCACTGTTTATTCCCTGTGTTGCAGCTTCTCAGGGAAGAGGCTCTCCTGGAAAGCTGAAAACATGCAATACCTCAGACTCCACTCTTGGCAGGCATCTAAAACTTTGGTTGGGTGAAGAGGGCATCTGTAAGCACTATACATGCACAACAGCTCACGTGGGAGTGAGGCCAGGAGCAGATCCAGCATTCACATTTCAAAGGCTAATGAGCAGTTGGCATTCTCAGGCAGTGCAAATGCTTTCTCCATCAGTTCCTCCTAGTGATAACAGGGGCATCTTCCTTCCCTCTCTCCATCTTCTGTACCCACAGCTACAGATCATAAAATGGTTTGGGTTGGAAGAGAGATTTCAGGGGCATCCCTGCACAAGGCAGGGACATGTTTAACAGGAGCAGGTTACTCAGAGCCCCATCCAACCTGAGCTGGAGTCATAGAATCAACCAGGGTTCAAAGGGACCACAAGCATCATCCAGTTCCAACCCCCCTGCCATGGGCAGGGACACTTCACACTAGATCAAGCTGTCCAGAGCCTCATCCAGCCTGGTCCTTAAACACCTCCAGGGATGAGGCTTCCACCACCTCCTTGAGCAACTCCTTCCAGGGTCTCACCACCCTCACAGTGAAGAACAATGTTTCCAAGCATGGGGAATCTACCACCTCTCTGGGCAACCTGGGCCAGTGTTTCATCACTCTGTGTAAAAAAAAACTAACACAACAACAACAACAACAACAACAAAAATGCCATAGATAGGGAAGAATCTTTCCTCTTTGAATTTCATTCCATCACCCCTTGTCCTGTCTCAACAGGCCCAACTAACTAAATAAATAAATAAATCTGTCCCCATCTTCCTTATAGCCCCCCTTAATACTGGAAGGTCACAAGAAAGTCTTCCTGGAGCCTTCTCTTCTCCAGGCTAAACAACCCCAACTCTTTCAGCCTGGCCTCACACAGCAGAACCTGCTCCATCCTTCTGATCATTTTTATGCCTCTCCTCTGGACCTGCTCCAACAGGTCCACATTTTTCCTGCTTTGAGTACTCCATAGCTGAGCTCAATACTCCAGTTGAGGTCTCACCAAGATACCAAATCTCTTTACTGTGCCTTTGGACAAGAGCACCTATGAGGTAAGGATGAACGTAGAGGAGCAGCAGTCCCCACAGCCCAAGACAGACACGTTTCTTCACAGTTTCCTCTTGACAGCTATACAAAAGCTACATTTGTGTGATGCTACCAGAGTGAAGTGGTTGCAGGAGCTTCTACCAGAGTTTTTCACATGAGGGGAGGACAGCACAGAGACAAGGGCATGAGAAGGAGCAAAGAGCTCTTGCACTTACCACCAGACATTAAGTAGTCCCTCAAAATGGGCATCCTGAAGTTCCCAGCCAGGGTAGCAAGGTAGGGTCGGATTCCAGGGAATTTCTGGCTGACACCTGTGGCCTCTGTGCTGAAGTTGCAAAAGGCACCCAAGCCCATGATGCCATGTGGATGGTAGCCAAAAATGTAATTTCTGGTTGTCAGCAGGTTGTGGGTTTTAACCAGCTGGAAAATAAAAGAGAGAGAAAGAGGTCAGATGAAGACAAAAATTTCCAAGTAATNCCTAAACCATTCTATGATCCTAAATGTCCAAGTCCCCAACTGTTGTGTCTCATCCCACCATGGAGAACAGCTCTCAGGTCCTGGGTATGAGCTACCCTGAATTTCAGAGGCTGTGATAAGAGCTCGAGGCAACGTGATCTAATTGAGGATGTCCCCTGCTTACTGCAGAGGGGGTTGGACTGGATGACTTTTGGAGGTACCTTCCAACCCAGACCACTCAGATTCATGCAGACTTGAGTTCTCCAAGCAGAGTGAGCAAAACAAACAGGCTGGCCTTAGCCATGAGGTGACTACCAGCCAAGCAGGAACAGGGCTTGGGCTGCTCTAGGCTGTGCCATTTGTTTCCCTTCTCTTCCCAAAGGTATTCTTGCAAGCCTCTTGTCCAAACCAACCAAGTTCTTTGTGGCCCTGTAGCCACTGCTACACCTCCTTGCAGGCTCTCTCTCAGCACATTAGTGGCTCTTGTCCCAGTAGGGGGGAGGAAAAAGCCATAAAAATCAGTGTCCCATAACAGAAGCAAATTTGCTTAGTACCTGAAAAAAGCCTCAAGCACTTCATCTGCCTGCTGGCCATACTCCAAGAAGGAAAATGTACAAAGAGTGGCTCACCACTGGAAATCATCCCTCCTTTCAAGGGATCCTGCTCTAGTCTACGTGCCAAAGGACCAACAGAGCACCTCAAGCCCTCCACAGCAGAAGTCCAGTTTCTGCAGGATGTACTCCACGATCACACTGCTTTTGGGGGTGAGCAATACTCTTGCAGCACTTCCTCACCTGTTTGCACAGAGTGGGCACTCCAAGGCTATCTTAGAGCACAAACCATGTGTCCTGGTTTGAGTTAAAACAGAACTAATTCTGCTCAGGGATTTGGCTTCTCAGCTCAGGCTCTGCTCAATGAGGGCACTTGCTGAAGCTGAGGGCAGGTTTGCACAGGCAGGGACTGCTCCTAGCAGTGAGAGGTCTGATGGGAAGAGTTGCTGCCAAGGGTTGGGCTGCAGAAAGGCTCTGGCTGAGACTTGCTCCTGTACAGACCAGGAGCTCTGCTACATCTTGTGTGCCACATTGGGGTGCAGTAAATAAGAGGTGGCACCTGTGGCAAGAAGCAGACAGGAGAGGTGACCCTAAATCTACCAACAAGGGATTCCATCCCATAGATGTTATATTAGTGCCATGGTCTAGTTGATTGGCTAGGGCTGGGTGATAGGTTGGACTGGATGATCTTAGAGGTCTCTTCCAACCTGGTTGATTCTATGATTCAGTATAAACCTGAGGGGTAACAAAATGTCTTCTTTAATGGCTAATATCCAAGCAGGGCTCTGTCCATCTGACCTTCAGCTCTGATCCCTGCGTGCCTGAATCCAGCACTCATCTGCCACCAAGCTGGTGGTGGTGATGACAGCATGGCCACCAGGGGCTGGCTTTGATACTGGGTTTGTACCTGCTTATTTCAGTTTATCCTTACTGTTTCCATTAAACATGGTTTAGCTTTCATTTCCAACCCATGATTTCTTCTCTCTTGTTCCCTTTCTCTTCCCTTAAGGAAGGGAGAAGGGTTAGAGACCCTCTGTCACTTGTCAGCACAGCCTAAGTCCTTAGCACCATGCCCTGGTACCACCAGGTCAGTACCTGGTACCAGCCCTTGGTACCTGACCAGAAGCTCTTTTGATGTTTCAAAGTTGCAGCAGCATCACAGCATGGGAAGGATGGGAAGGGACCTCTGAATATCAAGTCACAGAATATCAGTCTCAAGCTGTGCCAGGGGAAGTTTAGGCTGGAGGTGAGGAGAAAGTTCTTCACTGAGAGAGTCATTCCCCACTGGAATGGGCTGCCCAGGGAGGTGGTGGAGTCACCGTCCCTGGAGGTGTTCAAGGCAGGTTTGGACGTGGCACTTGGTGCCATGGTCTAGTCTTGAGGTCTGTGGTAATGGGTTGGACTGGATGATCTTTGAGGTCTCTTCCAACCTTGCTATACTGTGATACTGTGTAATATCAGGGGCTGGAAGGGACCTCAGACGATCATCCAGTCCACCCCTTCAGCTGCCAGAGCAGGACCACCAAGAGCAGATCCCACAGGAACATGTTATTTGTAAGCATTATTAACATTGCCCTCAGCCTCCTTCCATACATCCAAGCAGCTTTCCCTGGGGGTACACAAGTGGTCTTAGCTGTGTAGCTACACAACAGGGCTGCTACATCACCCTGCAGAATCACAGAATGGGTCAGGCTGGAAGGGACCTCCAAAGCTCATCCAGTCCAACACTCAGCAGGGACATCCTCAACTAGATCAGGTTAGCCCGGAGCCCTCTCCAGCGTGACTTTGAGAATCTCCAAGGGTGGAGCTTCAACTACCTTCCCAAGCAGTGTTCCAGCACGCTCCTGGTGCAGAACTTGTTCCTCACATCCAATCTCAAGCTGCTCTGCTCTACTTTGAACCCATTGCCTTCATCCTGTCCCTGCAGGCTTTTGCAAACAATCTCTCTGCAGCCTTCTTGTATCTCCCTTCAGCTCCTGGCAGGCTGCTGTGAGGTCTCCCTGGAGCCTTCTCTTCTCCAGGCTGCACACACCCAGCTCCCTCAGCCTGTCCTCATAGCAGAGCTGCTCTAACCCCCTGATCATTTTCGTGACTTCTTCCATCAGATCCATATCCTTCCTATATTGAGGACTCCAGAAGCAAGGTTTTGGACTAGATGATCTCTAGAGGTTCCTCCCAAACAGTGCAATCTGTGACTCTGTCCAAGTAGGGATCAACAGTTGGACTCAGTGATCTTAAAGCTCCTTCCCAACCGAAACAGCTCTATTAAGTTTACTACTCTTCATGTTTTCCTGACTCCCTAGGCTTTGGCAGGACCCATGAGGCCCAGCTGCACAAAGTGCTAAACAACTGCACCCCTGCAAAGGTCTCCCTGGGTCAGGTCCCATAGGAAAAAGCGCAGCTTTCCGAGACGTCACAGCGACATTACCCACCCTTGGCCAAGGAGACATTCAGCAGCCAACAAGTCCCTTTTGTTGAATCATGCTGCAGGGAGCTCAAAGTGCCATTGCAACACAGTGCAGAGCGTGCCCAGAAATATGATTCCCTCCTCCTCCCCATGCCCTCCACTGCTGTCCCTAGATGAGGCTCCAGCATTTGTGCTATTTCGGACAGCAGCTGCGATCCAGGCGTGACGCAGCAGAGGGTTAATCAAGTTGAGTGCCCCTCTTTACACTTTCCTCTGGCCCTGAGGACAAGGCAGGCTCCAGGAAGCATGTGCAAGGTGGTTGTGGTTGTAGCTAGCTGCTCTGGAGAGCCCCCAGGGTTTGTGTCACACCAAGTCAGCCTTCCTCCTCTTTCCTGTGTCCAATTCGATGGTGACTCTGCTGTCACTCCCCAAAGTGGGAGGGCTCTGCCTTGACCAGTTGGGACAAACAGGGCTTCCAGAATGGAATCATAAATGTTGGAAAACACCTCTGAGATGATTGAGTCCAACCACAGAATGGTTTAGGTTGGAAGGGACCTCAAAGCTTATCCAGTTCCAACCTCCCACCATAGATAGGGACCCCTCCCACTAGTACAGGTCACTCAAGGCCTCATCCAACCTGGCCTTGAACACCTCCAGGGAGGAAGCAGCCACAACCTCCCTAGCCAACCTGTGCCAGTGTCTCACCACCCTCACTGTAAAGAGCTTCTTCCTAGCATCAATCCAACACCCCCACAGCCACCAAACCATGTCCCCATGTGCCACGTCCATAGGTTTCCCCCACACCTCCAGAGATGGCGACTCCACCACTTCCCTGTGCAGCCTGTTCCAATCCCTGACCACTCTTGCAACAAAGAAATTGTTCCTATCCAACCTAAACCTTCCCTGGTGCAACTTGAGGCCATTTCCTCTCATCCCATTATTAGTTACTAGTGAGAAAAGACCAACCCCCACCTCACTCCGACCTCCTTTCATGTATTTGGAGAGTGCCAAAAGGTCTCCCCTCAGCCTCCTCTTCTCCAGACTAAACAATCAGGTGCTCCTCATAAAACTTGAAGAAATGGTGCCTGGAAAGCAGTCTCCAGGAAAAAAAATGGAGTGGGGAAAAGAAAGTAATGATGTTGAGAACAACCCCTCCATCTCTCAGACCTTGCTCAGTTCTTAGGAAGACTCCAAGCCTGGTAGCTACAGACACACATCTTGGTTGGATGCAGGTACTGCTCCTTAGAGCTCTGCTCAGGGCAAAGTGGTGATTTCCAAGCTCCAAGCCTCATCCTTCACCTCCACCAAGCACAGAAGCACTGAGACTGGAACAGACCTCTGAGATCATCAAGTCCAGCCTATGACCTAACACCACCACATCAGCTAAGCCATGCCACCAAGTGCTACATCCAAGCTTTTCTTAAACACCTCCAGGGATGGGGACTGCACCACCTCCCTGGACAGCCCATTTCAGTGCCCAATCACCTTTCCATGAGGAAGTGCTTTGTAATATCCAACCTAAACCTCCCTTGGTGCAGCTTCAAGCCATACCCTCTTTGTCCTGTCACAAGCTATCTGGGAGAAGAGCCTGATCCCCACCTGACCACAACTTCCCTTCAGGGAGTTGTAAAGAGTGCTAAGGTCCCCCCTGAGTATCCTCTTCTCCAGGCTGAACACGCCCAGCTCCCTCAGCCTCTCCTCCTTAGCCTTTCCCTCCAACCCCGTCACCAGTCTTGTAGCTACAGCACAGCTGAAGGCTGAAACAGAGAGCTTGTCCTCGTCACTCTGGAACACAAAGCATTTGTGAGCTGAACTTGGCAGTGCCCCACACAGACACATTGTTCTGCTGCAAGCCACTGCAAGCTCCCTGCTCCAGTCCTTCCACCATGTGCCAGGCCACCCAGCTCCCAGTGGATCCCAGTGACTGCACACCTTGGGCAAGCCCAGGCCAAACTGCAGCCTGATCTCTGTGTTTTGCTCTCTGAGAACTCCTGTCATGGAGGCACAGGGTTGGTGATACCCACACCATGCTCATCTTCATCACTTCTGGTCTTAAGACTGAAGCTTTCCTTCAGAGGCTGCACACTCACTATTAGACTTCTCCCACCTGTGCCCTTGACAAGCAAAGCCTGAGCTGCTGGGCTGCCTTACTAGGTTGCCCTAAAAGCTTGCTGTAGGTGTCACTGACAACACTTCTGCATCTATCTTCTGAACATCTAACAGGCTTTTCCTTTTCCCTTCAAGTTCCTCTCCAGCCTTCAACAACTTGAAGACCCAGAGCTCCCAAAAAAACAGATGCAGCATATCCTTAGTGCATTCCAGATGGTGTATCAGGAAAAGTGTGCTCAGCAGGTCTAAGGAGATTCTTCTCCTCTGCTTTACCCTAATGAGATCACACCTGCAATGCTGTGTCCAGTTTTGGGCTCCCCAGTGCAGCAGAGACAGGGACCTGCTGCAGAGAGTCCAGCAGAGAGTCCTGAGAGGGAGCTGGGGACTTGAGCATCTGCCCTGTGGAGAGAGCCTGAGAGCCCTGGGGCTGTTCAGTCTGGAGCAGAGAAGGCTGAGAGGAGATCTGAGCAATGTCTCTCCCTAGCTGAGGGGGGGGTGTCAAGTGGAGGGGGCCAAGCTCTTTTGGGGGGTGCACAGCAATAAACCAAGGAGCAATGGATCCAAACTGGAACAGAGAAGGTTTCAGCTCCACAGAAGGAGAAACTTTGATGTGAGGGTGGCAGAGCCCTGGAGCAGGCTGTGCAGAGACGTTGTGGAGTCTCTGGACAATTTTCAACCCCACCTGGATGCATTCCTGTGTGACCTCCCCTAGGGGATCCTGCTTTGGACTGGTTGATCTCTGGAGGTCCCTTCCGGCCTCTAAGTCTCTAAGATTAGTGGTGGGATGGCAGCTGGACCTTCACCCCACTGCTCTAACACACCTATTCCCAGCTGCTACCTGAGAACAAACCTGTTTCACTGGGAGCAAAGGTCCATCTCTTTGCTCCAGAATAGGATGTTTCTTTAAATAGATCTAAGTCTGCCTACAGAAACAATAAAACAGTGCAATGATGGTAAAAAAACACTAAGCAGTGTTAGTATTTGGGTGCCAGATAGACCCAGAGAAGAGAATTGCCAAATTTGTTTGAAGAAACAGGATAAGCAAGAGATTCAAGCATGCAGAAAGGGGACTGCACAGGCACTGCTGCTCAGCACCGGGAGCCAAAGAGCAGGATGAAAGTAGGTGAAAGGTCTAGAACAGAAGTCATGTGAGGAGCAGCTGAGGGACCTGGGGTTGCTTAGTCTGGAGAAGAGGAGGCTGAGCGGAGACCTCACTGCTCTCTACAGCTCCCTGAAAGGAGGTTGGAGCAAGGTGAGGCTTGGTCTCTACACTGAGTGTATTCTACATCAAGTGAGTAATCTTGGCATGCATTAAGTACCCCAACCAGACTAAGCTTTGGTCAAGGATAGGTCAGCAGTGTGCCTGGGTGGCCAAGGCAACCAACAGCAGCCTGGCTTGGATCAGCACTAGTGTGGCCAGCAGGACTAAGGCAGTGGTTGTCCTCCTGTTCTCAGCACTGGAACAGAGAAGGTTTCAGCTCAGCATGAGGAGAAACTTGTTCGGTGTGAGGGTGGCAGAGCCCTGGAGCAGGCTGCCCAGAGAGGCTGTGGACTCTCCTCTGGAGCCTTTCCAACCCCTTGAGGACTGGATTGAGTTTTGGGGTCCTCTCACTACAAGAAAGAAGCTGAGGGGCTGGAGCAAGCCCAGAGAAGGATAACAAAGCTGGAGAACAGCCCTAGTGAGGAGCAACTGAGGGACCTGGGGTTGTTTAGTCTGCAGAAAAGGAAGCTGAGGGGAGACCTCTTTGCTCTCTACAACTCCCTGAAGAGAGGTTGGAGTTGGTCCCTTCTCTCAAACAGATGATAGGATGAGAAAAAACAGCCTCAAGTTGCACCAGGGGAGGTTTAAGCTGGACATTGGGAAAAGTTTCTTCCCTGAAAGGGTTGACAAGCCCTGGAACAGGCTGCTCAGAGCAATGGAGGAACCTCCATCCCTGGAGGGTTTGAAAAGCCATAGAGATGTGGTGCTGAGGGACACAGTTTAGCAGTGATCTGGTAGTGCTGAGTCAATGGTTGAACTTGGTGACTTCAAGTCTTTTTCTAGTCAAAAGGATTTTATGATAATTCTGATAATCTAGGTAGGTGCTCAGCTACCTTGATCCTGGGCTGCAGCAAGAGCAGTGTGGGCAGCAGGGCAAGGGAGGGGATTCTCCCCTTTTACTCTGCTCTTGTCAGACCCCATCTGGAGTACTGTGTGCAGTTCTGGAGCCCCCAGCACAGGAAGGACATGGAACTGTTTGAGCCAGTCCAGAGGAGGCCATGAAGATGCTCAGAGGGCTGCAGCAGCTCTGCTATGAGGACAGGCTGAGAGAGTTGGGGCTCTTCAGCCTGGAGAAGAGAAGGCTTCCAGGAGACCTTAGAGTACCTTCCAGTATCTGAAGGGGGCCTGCAGGAAGGCTGGGGAGGGACTATTGACAAGGTCTTGTAATGGCAGGACAAGGGGCAATGGGTTTGAACTGGCAGAGGGGAGATTGAAAGTGGATGTTAGGAGGAAGTTGTTTGCAGTGAGGGTGGTGAGGCACTGGCACAGGTTGCCCAGGGAGGTTGTGGCTGCTCCCTCCCTGGAGGTGTTCAAGGCCAGATTGGACAAGGCCTTGAATGACTTGATCTAGTAGGAGATGTCCCTGCCTATAGCAAGGGGTTGGAACTAGATGGTCTTTGAGGTCCCTTCCAACCTTACCATTCTATGATTCTACCTGCAAGCTGAGCAGCAGTGACCACAGAAGCAAGCAGAGAGCAGGAGATCTGAGCTCATCCTGCAGGATCCAAGCAGCTGTAGGGAGCATTAAGATTGCAAAACAACTCAAGGACTGCAATTAGCTGCATCCCACTCACAGCAGCACTGTGGAAAGAGTTATCTCACCTCCTTAGCAGGGCAGGTTAGGACCTGAAGACTCCTCCAGGTTCTTAATATTAGCACTACACTGCATCACACAAAATCATTTTGGTTAGAAGACACCTTGAATATGATCAAGTCCAACCATTAATCCAGCCCTGCCAGGTTATCACTACACCATATCCCTCAACACCACATCTACCAAGCTTTCAAATCCTTCCAGGGGTGGGGAATCCACCATTTTCCCAAGCAGCCTTGTTCCAGAGCTTGACAACCCTTTGGGGGCAGAAATTTTTCCCAGTATCCAACTTAAACCTCATTTTTTGTTTCCTCTTGCACCAAAAAAAGCAGCAGAAGCTTTCATTCCCATTCTGTAAATCATCTACTACAACTAGGGAGCAGCTTTGCCAGGAAGCCAACCAGGACAGAGGGCAAGACAAAGGCTGTAAAAAAGGCAGAGTCTTGCAACAGTTCCTGCTATGGCACACTGCTGAGTGTCCCATCTCAGCAGGAGACCAAGGTGGGCTCACAGCACAGATATGAAAGATGAGCCAAAGGTCTGCAAGCCCTTGGTGTCTCAAGTGCTATTACCTATGGAGATAAGCAGCTGTGCTCACCTGCTGAGGGGCTTCTTAGCATTCTTGGCATGCTAATATTCTTGGTAATCACAGGGNCCAGAGCCCGTGACAAGCCCGACTGGCTTATCTAATGTTTATGTTCTTAGTTTTATTTGTGTCAGCAAGCCTATGAGTGAAGTAGACATCACCATTGTTTCCTTTTCACAGCCTGTAATATAATTTTCTCTATTAAAATATTCCACTTAGCCTTAAACCAGCACATCTCCAGCCCAAACAGCCCCAGGTCCCTCAGCCTCTCCTCACAGGGCACTGCTGCAGCCCCTTCAGTATCTTCACAGCCCTCCCTTGGACCCTCTCCAGCAGATTCCTGTCCCTCCTGGAGAGCCCAAAACTCAACACAATATTCCAGGTGAGATCTCAGCAGAGGGCAGAGTGGGAGAATAGGTAGAAAAATCATTGATTTCAAATAGAAGTATCATCTCCTCTCCCCAAAGCAGACATTGATACACAATTCTCTTTCCCCTCCCCAACCTAGATATCTGTTTTAACTAAAGTTTGAGAAGATATGCCCCTGTGCCAAGGTTGGCTGGAATTGATCAAGAGATTTACATCATGTTAAATAAGGATGGGCACAAAGTCCTGTGAGCAGTATAGTCATGAGTATTAGAAGGAAATTAGAAGGGACTGGAGGGAAAAGTCTGGTGAGGAGAGGCTGAGGGAGCTGGGGTTGTTTATCCTGGAGGAAAGGAGACTCAGGGGGGGACCTTATCACACTCTACAGCCACCTGAAGGGAAGTTGCAGTAAGGTGGGGGACAGGCTCTCCTGCCGTGCAGCTTGTGACAAGATGACAGAGCATGGCCTGAAGCTGTGCCAAGGAAGGGTTAGATTGGATGCTAGGAAGCACTTCCTGATGGAATAGGAGAATTAGATACTGAAATGGACTGCCCAGGGAGGTGGTGAAGTCTCTGTTCCTGGAGGTGTTTAAGGAAAGCTTGGATGTGGCCCTTAGTGCCATGGTCTGGCCAATGTGGCTGTGTTAGGTCAAAGGCTGCTGGATGTATCTCAGAGGTCTGTTCCAGCCTCAATAATTCTGTGATTCTTGACCTAAAGAAGACCTTTAGATTGTGGCACTCTCCTCACAACATCCTCAGATCAGCAGGATGTGACTGGGAGGCTGCTGGGAGCTTGTTTAGTGGCACTGAGTGCAGCCAGGCACACAGGACCATGCCCACCCCTGCAGGAGCTTGGGCTTTAGCTGAGAGTTGAGCACCAGGATTTAGCTCACTGGAAGCTTCCTCAGCTGCTTCATGCACTGCTTAGCTTAAAGCACTATTTGTAAAGCCAGCCACTAAGCAGTGGGCAAACTTAAGCTTCTGGCTTCCTAAAATAGCTTCTTAGTGTCAGAGCAGCTGCACAAAGTTCCACTGAACGTGGGCAACCTCTGCTCATCCTGAGGAGCTGACCCAGATTCAGGCTGCTTCTCGAACCCACATGAGCTTACAAAACATGACCTGGGCTCTCCAGATAAAGGTGTCAAGGGGATGGAGCCAGTCTCATGGCAGAGGTACCCAGTGACAGGACAAGTGAGCACAAGCTAGAATACAGAAAGTTCCAGCTCAACATAAAGTGTTAAAACTTCTTGACTTTGTGGGTGCAATANAATCTCCCCTCTACCAGTCTGGACATTGTGATCCTGGACAGCCTGCTCTGGGGTGACTCTGGTCTATCAGTGGGGCTGGACTGGATCTCCAGAGGTCACTTCCCACCCCCCTACTCTTCTGGGATTCTGTGAATAGTCCCTACTGGAATTTCAAGGTGCTGGCTCATGTGGAAACCAAACCTGATCAGCACAAACGCCAGATGCCAATAGATAGAGTCGTGGAGGGCTGCAGCAGAGCTGGCCACAAGTTGTAGCATGTAGCTTTGTCACAGGCCAATACTGGTAGCATTCCAGTCTGGGTAGATCTAGTCTGCATCAGCTGAGCTCACAGCAGCCAGGAACAAGGAAAATTTTCCCCTTCAGATCTGCAGCCACTAAAGGTATGATTCTATATTATATTGAGAGGTCTCCCTTCCCAAACCGGTGGTGCTACAGCTGTCACCCACTGGGATTTGAGTCCCTGTTTCTGGGGAGGTGGCCTTAAGATTTGGGGGGGGGAAATCTGCAAAACTGATATTTAAATCCCCAAATAGAAAGTAAAATCTGAGCTAATATCCTGATGCAGATGGGCCCTGTGCTGACATGGGTGCAGCTAGCACGGGCCTAGGTCCAGAGCTTGCAGAAGAAGAGTTTAGCATCACAAGTGCCACTAGTGAGAGCTGACTTCACAGTGCCCAGTGAACACCTGGCACAGAATGACATGCAGCAGAGGACTGCCCCAACCAACTAGGAGCCAAGGAGACCAATCAAGCCCTGCTAAAGCCATTTCACAGAGTTCAGGATCCATTGAAGTTTGCAGACAGAAGATTTAAACAAGTGATCTTCTCTAGACCATCCCTCCTTCACTGAAGACAGGCAAGTAGTTTATCCAAGGAATTGCCATGTTCTTAGCAAGTTCAAGCCCAAGCTGTTCTGGTGGTTGGTACCAGTCCTTACCAAAGGAAAGTATCCATGACTCATCTTGTAAGGTCATAGAATCATAAAAGGTTGGAAGAGACCTGTAGGATTAAGTCCAACTGCCAACCCACCATCACCCCCCCCATTAAACCACATCCCAAAGTGCCATGTCTGCACATTTCTTGAATCCCTCCAGTGATGGTGACTCCACCACCTCCCTGGGCAGCCTGTTCCAATGCTTAACACATTCAGCAGACAATTTTTTTCCCCCCTTATATCCAATCTAAGCTTCCCCTGGTGCAACTTAAGACTATTTGCTTTCAATCCTATCTCTTGTTCCTTGGGAGGAGCTACCAACACCCACCTCACTCCAATCTCCTTTCAGGGAGTTGTAGAGAAGGAGTCCAATATTTGCAGACCTCCAGCACCTCACAGCCCTGCAGCAGCTTTTAACAACCATGCAGCCAACTGTCTGGAGCTCCATGGCAGGTGCAGAAGTTACCCCACAGCTGTCAGCCCTCAGGTCAAGCCTTTTGACACCATTTACCAGTGTGATCCAGAAACCTTCCACAAATTTACCCCTTTAGTGATAAAGGAATTGCAGGCAGGCAGAGTTCTCACAAGTGGACTGCATGAACTTGTGCTTGTCCAAAAGCAGCATGGAAGTTCAGCTTATCTGCTCAAGTCTCATCTCTAAACCTACCTACCAACTGTTTGCCCAGCTTCTGCTATCCACAGTGGATCTGGCCCACGTGGTTGGTGCAAAGCAGGTTTCTATGAAAACAGGCTAATTTAGCCATTCCATCAACAACTTCATGTAGTGGAGGATGTCCCTGCTCACTGTGGAGGTGACTGGACTGAATGACCTCTAAAGCTCCCTTCCATCCCAAAACATTCTAAAACACAAAGAAGTGGTGAAATAAGGAGCTCAGATATCACTGATGACTCTCTTGAGTCAAGTCCCCAGGAGGAAGCTCATTTTAGCCTTTAGCAATATCAAGAAATGGGAGTTTGGTGCAGTACTGAGGACACTAAGCTGTGTGGTGTGGTTGACCTTCCAGAGGGAAAGAATTCATCCAGAGGGACCTGGACAGGCTTCAGAGGTGAGCCCAAGCCAACCTCATGAGGCTCAACAAGACCAAGAGCAAGGTCCTGCACCTGGGTCAGGGCAATCTCAGGCACTGATATAGGCTGGGCAGAACCTGGCTGGAGTGCAGCCCTGGGGAGAGGGACTTGGGGGTGCTGGTGGCTGAGAAGCTCAACCTGAGCCAGCAGTGTGCACTGGCAGCCCAGAGAGCAACCAGAGCCTGGGCTGCAGCAAGAGCAGTGTGGGCAGCAGGGCCAGGGAGGGGATTCTGCCCCTCTGCTGCACTCTGCTGAGACCACACCTGCAGCTCTGTGTCCAGTTCTGGAGCCTGTGGGACAGGAGAGATCTGGAGGTGCTGGAAGGTGTCCAGAGAAGGGCCACGAGGATGAGCAGAGGGCTGGAGCTGCTCTGCTGTGAGGACAGGCTGAGAGAGTTGGAGTTATTCGGCCTGAAGAGAAGGCTCTGAGGAGACCTTCTTGTGGCCTTGCAGTATCTGAAGAGGGCTACAGAAAAGCTGGGGAAGGACTTTTTAGGGTGTCAGGTAGTGATAGGACTGGGGGGAATGGATCCAAGCTAGAGGAGGAGAGATTCAAGTTGGATGTTAGGAAGAAGTTCTTCAGCATGAGGGTGGTGAGACCCTGGCACAGGTGCCCAGGGAGGTGGTGGAAGCCTCATGCCTGGAGGTGTTTAAGGCCAGGCTGGATGTGGCTGTGAACAACCTGCTCTAGTGTGAGGTGCCCATGGCAGGGGGTTTGGAACTGGATGACCTTTGAGGTCCCTTCCAACACTGAAAATTCTGTTACTTCATAGTAGAAACTGCATTTGAGATCCATCTTCAGCACTGGAGCACACTCTGCTCTCCATTAGCTGAGACCTAGGCTAACCAGGCTGTGTATTTTTCCATGTACACCTACACTTGCCAAGAATTACCTGTTCAAAGCAACAAGAGTGTGGCAAGAGGTATGTTCCCCAGCAGCACCCTGAGACTAAATGACTTGGCAGGGGGAGAACATTTGGAAGCCACTTTTGGCATCCTGCTGGAACAGGATTTCCAACTGCTTTCTGAGGCTGGACTGTCTTAAGCACAGGTAGATGAAAAATCCATGACAAGGTCCCTCCCTTTTACTCAGGCTGAGTAGAACTTGCCAACAGCTTTACATAATAGTCCTTTCAGCTGCCTGTCCTTCCAAAAAGGATCAGGTTCCCTCCCAGCTGAATTTGGCCCCTGTTCCCTTCCAAGTCCTTCAGCTAATTCTGCAGTCCCCACAGCAGGCTGACAGCCCTGTCCTCTGTCTGCAACACATCTGAACTAGTAGGGAAAGTAGAAGCAAAAGGTGAACAAGTTACAAGTTGGAGAACTGGAGCTATTCCCATTGCTGGAGAGTCCCCTTCCTCAGAAGCAGCTAGACCTCAGAGCTGCTTTCACTGCTACCTAGGAAGTGGAAGGAGTTTTGGTGCACCAGGTTCACAGCTATTTTTGCCCTAGGGTGTAACTGGAACAGAGACCAAAACTGGACTACACTTACAAGTGGGGGAACAGGGATAAGACAAGGCACAACACAGGACTGCTGCAGCACAGAAGATGTAAGGCTCCCTGCTCACCTCTCCTACTGTGAGGCAGGTTCCCTCCAGACACCTGGTGATAGGAGCAGCAGCTTCTACAAATCATGGCAGTCTTGGCTTGATAGTTGGACTCAATCCCAGAGATCTTCTCCAATCAAAACAACTTCAGAGTTCTGTGGTACCATCACCCATGGTGCATTTGGTTTTGTAAGCACAGCTGCTCCAAGCAGTAGTATGGCAATAGTAAGCAAGCTGTGTCCAGCTCACAGAGCTAGTGTAGGTGCACCATCTCCACAGAAGTTACTACTACCCCAGTTAAGTCTTGATGCATAGAATGGGCTGGGTTGGAAGGGACTCCAAAGCTCATCCAGTACAATTCTGCTGCACTCAGCAGGGACATCCTCAACTAGATCAGCTTGACCACAGCCCTGTCCAGCCTCACCTTCAACATCCCCAGGGATGAGGCCTCAACCACTTCTCCAAGCAACCTGTTGCAGTGTTCCAGCACCCTCCTGGTGCAGAACTTGTTCCTCACATCCAATCTCAAGCTGCTCTGCTCTACTTTGAAGCCATTGCCCTCATCCTGTCCCTGCAGGCCTTTGCAAACAGTCTCTCTGCAGCCTTCTTGGAGCCTCCTTCAGCTCCTGGCAGGCTGCTATGAGGTCTCCCTGGAGCCTTTTCTTCTCCAGGCTGCACACTCCCAGCTCCCTCAGCCTGTCCTTGGAGCAGAGCTGCTCTAATGCCCTGATCATTTTTGTGGCCCTCCTCTGGACCTGCTCCATCAGGTCCAGCACAGATTTAAGCTGTTACTTACTCTTATTGGAAAATAATCCCTGAAGTACCTCCAAATAGCCCAGTTTCTCACCCACTGTGACCTTCTTCCACCTAAAAGGGAAAAAAAAAAATAAACATGTTTTTAAAGCTCTTCCCACAGGTGGAAAAAGAAGCCTAGAAAACTCAAGAAAGTTTACTGTCTCACTAGAGAAATCAACAATATCCCTCCTCCAAGAGGGACACTGCACCTGTCACTGAACCCAGGTAAAACCATCCACAGTCAGGACTTCAGGATACCCCAAGCTCATCAAGACCCAACTACAAATTCATGGCACTGACTTGCCCATTTCTCAAATTAGCAACTCAAAATAGAAACATCTCAATGTTAGCCTCAGATCCATCCTTTGGGAAAGGCCTCAATATAGGAAGGACATGGACTTGATGGAGCAAGTGCAGAGGAGGGCCACAAAAATGATCAGGGGGTTGGAGCAGCTCTGCTAGGAGGATAGGCTGAGGGAGTTGAGGGTGTGCAGCCTGCAGAAGAGAAGGCTCCAGGGAGACCTAATAAAGACCTTCCAGCACTTGAAGGAGGCTCCAAGAAGGCTGCAGAGAGACTGTTTGCAAAGGCCTGCAGGGACAGGATGAGGGCAATGGCTTCAAAGTAGAGCAGAGCAGCGCAGCTTGAGATTGGATGTGAGGAACAAGTTCTGCACCAGGAGGCTGCTGGAACACTGCAACAGATTGCCCAGGGAGGTGGTTGTGGCCCCATGCCTGGAGGTATTGAAGGTGAGGCTGGACAGGGCTGTGGGCAACCTGATCTGGTTGAGGATGTCCCTGCTGAGTGCAGAGGGGCTTGGACCGGATGAGCTTTGGAGGGCCCTTCCAACCCAGGATATGACTCAATTTCAGTGTTCTTGGAGCAGCAGGGAGCTGTGCTAACCTGGCTATGAAACCAGCTGCCAAAGCCTTTTGCCATTGCTCTAGTAGGTTCTCAGAGCTGCTTTCTACAGTGTTGTCTGAAACAAAGTTTCTCCATAGGGAAAATATGCCTTAATAGTCACCTCATCATCTGAACCTTGCAAGAGCTGGAGAGGACAGCAGGATCTTGAGTCTTCCTGTAGGTCAGAAAGATCCACATAAAGATTCAAGTACAGAAGCTACTGGTGACATATTAATGACTGTCATCTTGTAGCATCCTTGGCATCAATGAAACCTGCAGTCTCTGCTGGTGCTAAGGGCCTTTCACCAAATAATGCCCTTGGTCAATGATTCACACAATCATAGAATAGTCTGGGTTGGAAGGAATCTCCTAAGCTTATCCAGTCAACTCCCCCTGCAGTTATCAGGGACACCCTCAACCAGATCAGGTTGCCCACAGCCCTGGCCAGCCTCACCTTCAATATCTCCAGGGATGGGGTCACAACCACCTCCCTGAGCAACCTGTTGCAATGTTCCAGCACCCTCCTGGTGCAGAACTTGTTCCTCACATCCAATCTCAAGCTGCTCTGTTCTGCTTTGAAGCCATTGCCCTCATCCTGCCCCTGCAGGCCTTTGCAAACAGTCTCTCTTGCAGCCTTCTTGGAGCCCCCTTCTGCTTCTGGCAGGCTGCTATGAGGTCTTCCTGAAGCCTTCTCCTCTCCAGGCTGACCACCCCCAGCTCCCTCAGCCTGTCCTCCTAGCAGAGCTGCTCCAACCCCCTGATCATTTTCCTGGCCCTCCTCTGCACCTGCTCCACCAGGTCCATGTTCTTCCTGTATTGAGGGCTCCAGAGCTGGCTGCAGCACTCCAGGTGAGGTCTCACCAGAGCAGTTTGGCAGAATCACCTCTCTCAATTCAGCCAAGTCCCACTAAGGAGGGCAGTCACCCACTACAAGGAAGTGCTTCTTTGTCCACATAAGAGGACAGGGACAGTTGAACAGCAAGGATCTGTGCTGCAGTATTTACCTTTCTTTGGTGTGTTCCAGTCAAATACCAGCCAGGCTAAATACAGAGCAGCAATGGCCCAGCAGTCTGTGCATAGTATGTACATCAGGATTAAAGTGCAAGCAATACCTGGAGAGGACCAAGAGAGAAGAAAACAAGGCTGCATCAGGTTTTGGTCTGCATTTCCAGTTGCATAAAGAGCCCCTTGCCTTTTGACCCTTCTGTGCTGCAGTCTTAGTCCCCATCTGATGTCATTAATCCTCAAACAAATCGGATTGAGCTCAAAACCCCTTATGTAGGGCTGAGACAGCTACCTGCTTTGAAGTCCTCATGGATTCTCCAGGTCTCTCTTCTGTAACATCTCCAGGTAGGGCAGCTGCTTCAGCAGGCAACAGCAACACTTTCACAAGCATGAAGATTTCTTTGTGGCCCACACCAAGGGGGTTCCTTCCAGGGCTACACAAGTCTCCCACACTTTACACCAGCTCTACACCAGGGTACCAGAGATCCCACCCACCACTGTTGCTATTTTAGCATCAACTAAAGAGGGAAGAAGCAGCAAAGCTTCCTTGATTGCCTGCAATCAGCATCTAAATTATCAGCACCACCATGGAGCAGAGCAGCCCAAGGTTTCACATAGGAGAAGGAACCAGGAACAAAGCAGCTTTTCTGTGTTACTGGGATAAAGCAAACACCATTTTGGTTGGAAAACACCTTTAAGGTCACCAGGTCCAACAATTAACCAAGCACTGTCAGGTTACCACTAAACCATGTCCTTCAGCAACATGTCTCCATGGCTTTTCAATCCCTCCAGGGAAAGGGACTCCACCACTGACCTGGGCAGTCTGTTCCAGGCTTGACAACACTTTCAGAGCCAAAACAGTTGGAAAGGAGCTTCTTGCCCTTCTCTGATACTTCTTGGAAAGTTATCAAGCCAAGAAGGAAGCTCTGTTGCAAATAGCTGCAGTAGCTACCAGCTGCTTCTAAGAACTTTCTTCTGTATGGATATTGCCAAGAGTGAGTCAGAGATCCCAGTTATTTGTACAATAGTCAGACATAAGCTAAGCAACTTTGCTGGCCAAGAAGACCATCAGCATCTTGGTCTGTATCAGGAGAAGTGGCACTTGGTGCCATGGTCTAGTCTTGAGGTCTGTGGTGGTGGGTTGGACTTGATGATCTTTGAGGTCTCTTCCAACCTTGCTATACTGTGATACTGTGAAATGTGCATCAAGAGAAGTGTGGCCAGCAGGGATAGGGAAGGTCTTCTGCCCTCTGCTCTGCCCTGCTGAGCCCACAGCTGCAATACTGTGTCCAGTTTGGGGCTCCCCAGGGCAGGAGAGACAGGGACCTGCTGCAGAGAGTCCAGCAGAGAGCCACGAGGGGGAGTGGGGCCCTTGAGCATCTCCCCCGTGGAGAGAGCCTGAGAGCCCTGGGGCTGTTCAGTCTGGAGCAGAGAAGGCTGAGAGGAGATCTGAGCAATGTCTGTCCCTAGCTGAGGGGTGGGTGTCAAGTGGAGGGGGCCAAGCTCTTTTGGGGGGTGCCCAGCAATAAGCCAAGCAGCAATGGATGCAAAGTGGCACAGAGAAGGTTTCAGCTGCACAGGAGGAGAAACTTGTTTGGTGTGAGGGTGGCAGAGCCCTGGAGCAGGCTGCCCAGAGAGATTGTGGAGTCTCCTTCTCTGGAGGCTTTCCAAACCCCACCTGGATGCATTCCTGTGTGAACTACCCTAGGAGATGCTGCTTTGGCAGGGGAGTTGGACTGGGTAATCTTTGGAGGTCTCTTCCAGCCTCTAATATTCTGTGAATCTGTGACCAGGAGGACACCTGGAGGCATTCAAGAAGCAAGCAGACATGGCACCTGGGGAGATGGCTTAGTGGCCATGGTGGTGTTGGGTTGACAGTTGGACTGGATGATCTTGGAGGTCTTTTCCAACTGAAAGCATTCTATGACTGCAGCAGAGGTTATCCCCCTGTACTCAGCACTGGTGAGACCACACTTGTGTTCAGTTTTAGGCCTCTCAGTACAAGGACACATAGGTGCTGGAGCAGATCCTAAAAAGGGAATCAAGGTGGTGAAGGGTCTGGAGAACAGGTCTGGTGAGGAGCAGCTGGGGGACCTGGGGTTGTTTAGCCTGGAGAAGAGGAGGCTGAGGGGAGACCTCATTGCTCTCTACAGCTCCCTGCAAGGAGTTTGGAGCCAGGTGGGGGTTGGCCTCTTCTCCCTAGTCTCAGGTGATAGGAGAGGAAATGACCTGAAATTGTAGTAGGGGAGGGTTTAGCTTGGAGATTAGGAAACATTTCTTTGCTGCAAGAGTGGTCAGACACTGGAAGAGGCTGGTGGAGGAGTCACTGCCCATGAGGCTGTTAAAGAAATGTCTGGGCATGACATTTTGGAAGTGGCTTAGTGGGCATGGTGGTGTTGGGTTGACAGTTGCACCTGATCTTGAAAGTGTCTTCCAACCTTAATGATTCTGTGATCTTTAGGTCTTTCCACAGCTTCTGTGGTTTTCTAGAGCCAAGTGCAGCTAAAAATATTTATTTATTGCTAAATACCAAAGTATGCAAATGTGCCATCCAGAAAAACCTAGACAGGCAAGGTGGGCTCCAGGGAGACTTTAGAGCTGCTTTTCAATATCTGATGGGAACCTACAGGAAGGCTGGGAAGAAACTATTTAGAAGGGCTTGGAGAGACAGGACCAGGAGCAATGGTTTGAAACTGGCAAAGGGTAGATTTAGGTTGGACACAAAGTTCTGCACAGGTAGGGTAGTGGAATACTGGAAAAGGTTGCCCAGGGATGTGGTGGAGGCTCCATCCTTGGAGGCATTCAGGATCAAAGTTGGTGGGCCCTGAGCAGTCTGGAGATGTCCCTGCTGACTGCAGGGGTGTTGGAGATGATGACCTTTGAGGGTCCCTTCCAAGCAGATGCATTCTATGATTCTGCTTCACAACATCCACACTGCCCAGGAGCTGCCCTGCTGCAGTGTACATGCAGTAATTAATGCTAATGTAAAAGTTAATTATTTCCCCCCCACAGATTTAAGGCAGAACAAACTTCAGTTCAGGCCAGAAGCTTTTACTTACCCATGACAAGGAAAGTGAGGACCCATTGCAGCACAGAGATGATCTGGAGTTGTTTCTCTACCTTGGATTTAGATAGCCAGAACAAATCCTGCAGAGCAGAAAGGATGTTGGATCCTGTGCCTAAAAGAGAAAAAAAGAAATCAAAAGTTAAGTTTACTTTCACATTTTGAGCAAAAAAAAAAAAAAACAAAACCAACCAAACAAACAGCATTTTCCTTTCAAATAGGAGGTTTTAAATTCAATCTCCAGGCAGTTTGCTTTTGGAGAAAGACTTTTCAAAAGCTAAGACATTTCATGGACTTGGAGCATCCTGAGAGGGGAAGAGCTCCCATTTGGTGAGCATCCAGCTGGTTTGGAGGTACTGGAGGGGATTAATGGGTAACATCAGCTCCCACCCAAACAAGCTTCTATTTACTTGACCATAGAAGTGCAGAAGATATTAAGACATAGTTCTGGCACCCCCTGCTTCAAGCTGCCAGTGCCTGGAAGTAGTGTTAGATAAGAGGGAAATCCTTGAGTTCACCATAAGCCAAAGATCAGTTGTCCCTCACAGGATCAGAGGATGTCAGGGGTTGGAAGGAACCCAAAGAGATCATCGAGTCCAACCCCCCTGCCAGAGCAGGACCAGACAATCTAGCTCAGGTCAGACAGGAACACATCCAGACAGGCCTGGAAAGTCTCCAGAGAAGGAGACTCCACAGCCTCTCTGGGGAGCCTGTTCCAGTGTTCTGTGACCCTTACAGTCAAGAAGTTCCCCCTTGTGTTGAGGTGGAACCTCCTGTGCTGCAGCTTCCATCCATTGCTCCTTGTCCTATCCCAGGCAGTAAGTGAGCAGAGCCTGTGCCCCCCAACCCCCAGCCCTTGGATATTTATAAACATTTATTAAATCCCCTCTGTCTTCTCCTCTCCAAACTGAGCAGCCCCAGGTCCCTCAGCCCCTCCTCACCAGCCAGTGCTCCAGTCCCCTCATCATCCTCATAGCCTCTACTGGATCTTCTCCAGCAGATCCCTGTCCCTCTTGAACTGGGGAGCCCAAAACTGAAGGCAGTACTCAAGCTGAGGTCTCAGCAGGGTACAGTAGAGGAGGAGGAGAACCTCCCTTGATCTGCTGGACACACTCTTCTTAATGCCCCTCAGCATGCCACTGACCTTCTTGGCCACCAGGGCACATTGCTGTCCCATGAATAGCTTGCTGTCCACAAGCACTTCCAGGTCCCTCTCCACAGGGATGCTTGCCACAGGCAAAAAGACACCAGGTTGTGGGCCTGAGCTATTGCTCAGCCACCCTCCACCAGGTCTGTTGCACAACTCCTCTGTGCCTGCTGAAGGAAAGCTTCTGCACTCCAGAGCTTACACAGCACAGCTCAAGGGCTGCTTGTGCAACACCTCAACCCACAGCCCCAGGGATCCACAGCTCCACTTGGTAAGGAAAACCATCATAGGGCTTTTAAAGCAGAAAAAAAATGTAGGGTAAAAGAATTGAAAGTCACTCTTTTAGAAGCTTCAGCTCTCCAAATAGGTAGAAATCCAAGGGAAAAACTGAGGTGAAAGACTTGATTTCTATATGAGGAACCACCCACTGCCAGTGTTTGCTGAATAGACTCAACTTGCAGGTCAGGTTTCCCCAGCAAGAAGCTCTTGCAGGTGGGTTTCCCTTCCCTTTATTATTTTACAAGCACCATAAAACCTGGCTGAAATGCAGCTCAAGCTGCTTGTCCAACCACAAGGTGTTTACAGGCCTGTTTTTCCTCTTTGAGGATCAGCCTGTTGCTAGAAGGGAGGAGATGTTGCTAAGCAGCTATGACATGGAATAGGTTCCGTCCTTGCTGTTGCTGGCAAGATCTGACACTGTTGGTGGTGATACCACAGCAGATGCTCACATTTGGATTGATAGAATCACACTATGTTGGAAGGAACCTGAGAGGATAACAGCTTGGATGGAACCTCAAAGATCACCAAAAAAAAGGAAAAAAAAAAAATTAGACAAAATGGTCCAGCACCCTGCTCAGCTGATTCTTAAGTGTCCAACATTGGGGATTCCACCACTTCCCTCCTGACAATATTCCAATGGCTGATTGTCTTGGTGAAAACTTTGTGTCCAACCAGGATTGCCCCAGGAGAAGAGAAGGCTTCCAGGAGACCTTAGAGTAGCCTTCCAGTATCTGAAGGGGTCCTACAGGAAGGCTGGGGAGGGACTGTTTACAAGGTCTTGTAATGACAGGACAAGGGACAATGGGTTTGAACTGGCAGAAGATTTAGACTGGATGTTAGGAGGAAGTTCTTTACAGTGAGGGTGGTGAGACACTGGCACAGGTTGCCCAGGGAGGTTGTGGTTGCTTCCTCCCTGGAGGTGTGCAAGGCCAGGCTGGATGAGGCCTTGAGTGACCTGTGCTAGTGGGAGGTGTCCCTGCCTATGGCAGGGGGTTGGAACTAGATGATCCTTGAGGTCCCTTCCAACCTTACCATTCTATGAGTTACCTGGGACCATCACCCCTCATCTTTCCCATGTGATTTCTTGTCAAAAGGGAGTCTCCATCTTCTTTACAGCTACCCTTTAAACATGTTGAGAAGGTCTTTCCTGAGCTTTCTTTCCTCAAGGTTGAACAAAACCATTTCTCTCAGCCTTTCCTCATGCCAGCTTTTCAGTCCTTGTCTGTACCTTCTCTGGTCTGTCCAACTCTCTTTTGCACAGCAGGGACAAAAACTTCACACCATATTCCAGATGTGGCCTGATCAGTGCAGAGTTGAGTTGGATAAAGACTTCCATATCCCTGCTGGCCTTAGTGAAACAAATGTGATTGAAAAGATCTTGTCTAGATGTGATGATCACAGGGCTGCAACACCTCCACTATGGGCACAGACTGAGAGAGTCAACTCTCTCGCTTCAGTCTGGAGAAGAGAAGGCTCCTGGGAGACCTTAGAGCAGCCTTCCACTGCCTGAAGGGGCTACAGAAGAACTGTGGAAACACTTTTGACAAGGGCTTGGAGTGACAGGATGAGGGGCAATGGATTGAAGCTGGAAGAGGGGAGATTTAGACTGGAGATGAGGAAGAAATTCTTGGCAGTGAGGGTGGGGAGACACTGGCACAGGTTGCCCAGGGAGGTTGTGGATGTGCCCTCCCTGAAGGTGTTCAAGGGCAGGTTGGATGAGGCCTTGACCAACCTGGGCTGGTGGGAGGTGTCTCTGCCTGTGGCAGGGGGCTTGGAACTGGGTGATGTTTAAGGTCCTTTCCAACCTGAACCACTCTATAAATCTATGACATGCAGGTATTAGAAGTTCTGTTAGTTTCCAAGGAAATGTTCACCAGTGCATCCTTTAAAGACATGAAGCATCTCTGCAGTCCTCTTAACTGGAGGCTTTTTCANCCTTCAGATACTGGAAGGCTACTCTAAGGTCTCCTGGAAGCCTTCTCTTCTCCAGGCTGAAAAGCCCCAACTCTTGTAGTCTGTCTTCATAGGAGAGGTGCTCCAGCCCCCTCAGTATCTTCGTGGCCCTCCTCTGGACCCACTCCCAACAGTTCCATGTCACCCCCGTGTCTCCATTTTCCCAGCAGTGAACATCCACAGGGAGACCACCCAGAGACTGCAACCTAAATCTAGAACCAGCTCACCCCATTCAGACCCCTGGCTCCAATTATTCTATACTGAGTGAATAATCCTAGCAATGGATTGTGCATTAACTACCCCAACCAGACTAAGCTTTGGTCAGGGATATGTCATAGAATGGTAAAGTTGGAAGGAACCTCAAGGATCATCTAGTTCCAACCCCCT
>WBNM01011824.1:0-14437 GCA_013399055.1 Ramphastos sulfuratus | reverse complement strand
CATCTGGAGAGGGGATCTAATAAATGTCTGTAGATATCTGAGGGCTGGGGGTCTGGAAGGAAGAGACAGGCTCTTCTCACCTGCTCCCTGTGATAGGACAAGGAGCAATGGATGTAAGCTGCAGCACAGGAGGTTCCACCTCAACACAAGGGGGAACTTCTTTACTGTAAGGGTCCCAGAGCACTGGCACAGGCTGCTCAGAGAGGTTGTGGAGTCTCCTTCTCTGGAGCTTTCAAGGCCTCTCTGGATGTGTTCTTGTGCCACCTGAGCTAGATTGTCTGGTCCTGCTCTGGCAGGGGGGGTTGGACTCAATCTCCAGAGGTTCCTTCCAATCACTCTGTGAACTGTTGTCCTTATTGACTCTCTAGGCATGAGGACTGATGCATGGTAGCCGCATACACAGAACTGCTGTAGGAGTTTTGCAGCCTCTCTTCAATGACATTTGCAGCTAAGCTTGCAAGTGGTCCCTACATAGAATGGTAATGTTGGAAGGGACCTCAAGGATCATCCAGTTCCAACCCCCTGCCATAGGCAGGGACACCTCCCACTAGAACAGGTCACTCGAGGCCTCCTCCATCCTGGTCTTGAACACCTCCAGGGANCTCCCCTCTGCCAGTTTAAACCCATGGTTACCTGAATGGGTCAGAGGTGTGCCCGGGTGGCCAAGGCAGCCAACAGTAGCCTGGCTTGGATCAGCACTAGTGTGGCCAGCAGGACTGGGGCAGTGGTTGTCCCCCCTGTTCTCAGCACTAGTGAGGCCACAACTCAAGGGCTGGATTCAATTTTTGGGTCCTCACTACAAAAAAGGGGCTGGAGCAAGCCCAGAGAAAGATAACAAAGCTGGTGAACAGCCCTAGTGAGGAGCAGCTGAGGGACCTGAGGTTGTCCAGTTTGGAGAAAAGAAGGTTGTGGGGAGACTTCATTGCTCTTTACAGCTCCCTGAAAGGAGGTTGGAGCAAGGTGGGGGCTGGTCTCTCCTCCCAATTGATTTGACAAAAGCAAATGACCTCAAGTTGCACCAGGGGAGGTTTAGGTTGGATATCAGAAACAATTTCTTCCTCAAAAGGAGTTGTCAAGCCCTGGAACAGTCTTCCCAGGGCAGTAATGGAGTCACCATTCCTAGAGGGATTGAAAAGCCATGGAGATGTGGTGCTGAGAGATATGGTTTAGTGGTGAGCTGGGAATGCTGGATAGATGGTTTGACTTGGTTTGAAGGGTCTTTTCCAGCCTAAGTGATGCTATGCTTCTATGTCACTGCAACTGGCAGTAGGCTGAAGCACTAATGCAGGTGAAGCAGCAGCTCAAGCTGAAGGCAGCTCCTCACAAGATATCACAGAACAGTATTAAGAGTCAGTTCAGCAGGTAATTATCTCTCCCATTTCCAAGGTGAGCCAGGAGCACGTCTCAAGTTAAGCTGTCACCACACACTGATTGGCAACCCTAAAATACCCAAGCAGGAAGACTCAGAAATCCCATGCTACTGAGTCACATCTGGCAGCAGATCCCCAAACCTGCAGTGAGAGATCAACTCCACTCCATGTTTTACAAAGCCACCTTCACCTGTCACAGAATGGGGGCTGGAAGGGACCTCCAAAGCTCTGCCAGTCCAACTCCCCTGCCAGAGCAGGATCACCTAGAGCAGATCACACAGCAACACATCCAGGCAGGTCTGCACTATCTGCAGAGAGGGAGACTCCACAAGTTCCCTGGGCAGCCTGTTCCAGTCTTCTGGCACCCTCACAGGATAAAAATCCTCCTCATGTTTCCATGGAACTTCCTATACCTCAACTTCCTATGCCTCAACTTCCACCCAGTGCCCCTTGGCCTGGCATTGGGCATCACCCAGCAGATCCTGGCTGCATCCTCTGGGCACTCATCCTGCACATCTTTAGCAACAGGGCTGCCTTCATTCATAAGTTTCCTCCTCTCCAAGCTCCAAGCCCCAGCTCCCTCGGGCTCTCCTCATAAGGAAGATCTTCCACTCCATCTTTGTGGCTCTGTGCTGGACTCTCTCAAGCAGTTCCCTGAGCTCCTTCTTGAACTGAGGGGCCCAGAACTGGACACAATTCTCCAGCTGTGTCCCTGTCCAAGGGTAACAGAAATCTGTGGCTCCTGCTCAGGAGACACAGCCTCAATGTAGCCTTCACTGCAGCTGTGGGGACTTGTGGTCCCCAAAACTTGGCTTACAAAATTGCAGATGGACAGACCTCACGTGGGCTGAGCACTACCAGATGTCAATGTAAAGGAAGCTTTGAGCAGTGGTGTCATCACTGGCCACATCTCCACGTCCTCAAAATAATCCAAAAATCCTTAGAGATGATTTACAGTCCATAGCAGCCCAGCCCCATGCAATTCAATCCCTCCAGCACCTGCACTTCACTACCCAAACATGTTTGGGTGGATGAACCCAACACTTCAACCTTGGATCAGCTAAATCCTTACCCCCTTCCCCTCCAGACAACTGCCTGTCTCTCCTGATGAAAATCTGTCCTTCAGCATTTTCCAGATGCTTTAACAGATTGTAGGCATTGCTAGCCCTGGAAATAGACTGGTGTGGGGTGGCATAAGTCAACCTGTCAACTTGTTTCCTGAACCACATTAAGCTTTTTGTGGCAAGATTCAGCTCTGGCAGACAGGAGGAGGGCAGAGGTTTGGCAGGCAGCTCTCAGCAGGCAGCTCAGCACCTGCCCTTGGACAAGTGGTGGCCTGGGTCAGTTATTTCCTGAAAGGAAAAACATCCTTTGTGCAGGTCAAGATTCTCCCACACCATAAAAACCAGTAGTTGTTATGGGCTAAGTAATGTTAACACTTGTAATACCAGGACAAGGGGTAATGGGTTTAAACTGGCAGGGAGATTGAAACTGGATGCTAGGAAGAAGTTGTTTGCAGTGAAGGTGGTGAGACACTGGCACAGGTTGCCCAGGGAGGTTGGGGAGCACAGAATGGGATCAAAGATCTCATTCTGTGCTCCACAACCTCCCTGGAGGTGTTCAAGGCCAGATTGGATGAGGCCTTGAGTGACCTGTTCTAGTGGGAGGTGTCCCTGCCTATGGCAGGGGGTTGGAATTGGATAAGCTTTGAGGTCCCTTCCAACCCAAACCATTCTATGATCTATGATCACTTAAATCCCTGTAAGGACATAAAACAAGCCCAGTGGCAATGGGCAGAGGTGACACCTGGCAAGTGCATTGCCTGACATGTAATAGGCCTGGGGGGAATGAAGCAAGACTGGAAGTGAGGAGATTGAGATTGGATGTTAGGAAGAAGTTCTTCAGCATGAGGGTGCTGAGACACTGGCACAGGTTGCCCAGGGAGATGGTGGAAGCCTCATCCCTGGATGTTTTTAAGGCCAGGCTGGATGTGGCTCTGAGCAACCTGCTCTAGTGTGAAGGGTCCCTGCTCATGGCAGGGGGTTTGGAGCTGGATGGTCCGTGAGGTCCCTTCCAACTCTGACAATTCTGAGTCTACCTTAACATTAACCACCTGCACACTCCAGATGGACCCAGTGCATCAACTCTAGGCTGGGTGATTATAGATTTTAGAGCTGAGACAGACATTTGCAACCAGTTCTGAGCTTGCTGTTCATGTCAGACTTAACACCTTGTGGATTCAACCCTCCATGTAAGCCTTGATTCCTTTCTTCAGCTGGTATTATGGGGAAGATCCTGGAGCTGTAGCAGTCTGGTTACTGTTGATAAAGAGCAGAAAGACTTTGAGAAGTCAGAAATGTGGCTTTGGGACTTGACCACAACAAAATAACCTAGCACTAACACTGGACTTCAGGTCTCCAAAGAAAACTCTTCTCTTTAAGGGCTCAGCTGTGGGCCCACACCAAGCATCATTCACATATTTAAAACCCCATAGAGAATTAAGCATAGGAAAAGCAACCACTCAATTTTCAGGGAGTTCATTACCCTAACAGCCAAGTTTAATAAGGCTCTTTAGACAAAGTCTTCATTAATCTTGAGATAAAAGATACTGTCCACAGAGTCATAGAATCATTTGGGTTGGAAGAGAGCTTTAAGATCATCAAGTCCAGCTGTTAACACCCCACAAGTCTTGTTCCCTAAACTGCTCACCAGGCTTGGTGCCCTGCTCTGGGCACACACCAGCTCCTCAACACTCTTCTTGGAGTGAAAGGCCTAAAACTGCACCCAGCACTCCAGGTGTGGCCTCACCAGTGCTGAGCACAGGGGGACAACCATTTCTCTACCCCTTCTGCCCACACTGCTGATCCGGGCCAGGATGCTGGTGGCATTCTTGGACACCTGGGCACACACTGGCTCATCTTCAGCCAGCTGTTGACCAACCCTCTGCCAGGTCTTTTTCCACTGGGCAGCTTTCCAGCCACTCTTCAAGCCTGGAGCATTGAGAAGGTTGTTGTGACCCAAGCTCAGGACCCAGCACTTGGCATTCTTCAATCTCGTACAATTGGCCTTTGATGCAGCCTGTCCAAACCCCTCTGTACCCTCAAGCAGCTCAACAATGCCACCCAGCTCAGTGACAGCTGCAAACTTAAACTGATCCAGGACAGAGTTTTTAGGTGTGTCTGGATTCTGGATAGTCCAGCCTTTGGTATCCATTTGTGTCAGTCTTTTGCTAAGGAAGCATTCTGAATCCTGGAGAAGCACAGATTCATCTACTGTTGAGGACAGTTCCTTATCCTGTGCTGGCCACCACCCCCACCCCCTCCCCAGCCCCTGGAGTGTTTCTCATTTCCTGTGCTTTCCAGGGCACCTGTTCCAGACCTAGACACCCCAACTGAGTCCCTTAGCAACCAGGGTCAACCTGATCAGTCTAGCATGAGGTGTCCCTGCCCATGGCAGGGGAGTTGGAACTGAATGATCTTTGAGGTCCCTTCCAACGCTGACAATTCTGTGAGACCTTTGCAACAGCTTTCCTGGTCCCAGAGAAGTTGCTGAGCCCCTCAACTCCCACTGCACCTGATGCCATGGGGTATTGATGAGATACTGCCTGCACTAAGCTCCCCATGACTCTGAAGGACACAGCTTGCCAAGAAGATTTAGACTAGATGTTAGGAGGAAGTTCTTTACAGTGAGGGTGGTGAGGCACTGGAGCAGGTTGGCCAGGGAGGTTGTGGCTGCTCCCTCCCTGGAGGTGTTCAAGGCCAGGTTGGACAAGGCCTTGAGTGAGCTGTGCTAGTGGGAGGTGTCCCTGCCTATGGCAGGGGGTTGGAACTGGATGATCCTTGAGGTCCCTTCCAACCTTACCATTCTATGATTGTATGTCCAGAGCAGTAACTTCTCCATGAGACCTCAGTTCTGCTCAGTGACAGCAACCACCTGCAGCCTTTCAAGGCAGCTTCATTTGCCAGCTGTCCTCCAACTGTTGAGTGCCTTGCTACACTTTTGTCATCCAATTCCAGCAATCAAGTGCAGTAGGTGCTACCAAGGAAATCAGAGTCAGTCAGGGTTGGAAGGGACCACAAGCATCATCCAGTTCCAACCCCCCTACCATGGGCAGGGACACCTCACACTAGAGCAGGCTGGCCAGAGCCTCATCCAGCCTGGCCTTAAACCCCTCCAGGCATGAGGCTTCCACCACCTCCCTGGCCAACCCGTTCCAGGCTCTCACTACCCTCATGGTGAAGAACTTCTTCCTAACATCCAGTCTGAATCTTGTTTGACCAAGCATCTGACTCATGTCTACCACAGAGACTTAGCTAGGGGCAGCATCTGGTCTACTTCCAGCACAGTTTATTTCAAATAAAACCCTCAAACACCATCCTTTATCTAAGCAAGGATGCAGAACCAAAGGTCCTAGGAGTGGAATTAGACAGGATTTCACACTTGGACACCAGAGAACCTAATCAACAGCACTTAATTAGAAACCAGCCAAAGAAGTTAGCCAAGAGGAAGTACAAATGTTAGAGAGGTAAAAAACCAACCCAAAAGCAGACTTCACCTGCTAGCTTTTCAAGCCAATTAAGATGTTGATTCTTGGCCAAGAATTATACTGCTTCATCCAGCTTGTGGAGAGGAAAATGAAGTTAGAACCTCCAAAGCATTATGGTTCAAAGTGGCATTAGTGAGGTTGCAGCTGGAGTCTTAGGTCCACTTCTAGGCAGAGAGAGAGTACAACAGAGGCTGGGAAGATGCTGAGGGACCTGGAGCACCTCTGTGAGAAGGGAAGGCTGAGAGATCTGGGGCTGTTGAGCCTGGAGAAGAGCAGCCCCAGAGGGAATCAATCAATCAATTGTTCTGATCAATATCAAAAGGATGATTGTCAGGAGGAGGGGGCCAAAGTCTTTCCAGTGATGTTCAGCAACAGCATGAGAGGCAACAAGCACAAACTCAGACCCGCCTGAAGATGAGGAGAAACTCCTTTGCTGTGAGAGTGTTGGAGCCCTGGAGCAGGCTGCCCAGAGGGGTTATGGACTCTCCTCTGGAGAGATTCCAAACCCTCCTGGACATTGCACTCCTTGGGCAACCTACTCTGAGTGCCCCTGCTTTAGCAGGGATGATCTTCAGAGGTCCCTTCCAACCCTCACCATTCTGTGACTGAAATTTTGAGCTACATAACTAGCAAAGAACCTGGCACTGATGGTTCTAGATTAGATAGAGCAATGCCAGGATACTCCCCTCAGGAGCCATGCAGAAACAGGTGCCTACAAGGCAAGCAGCTGCATCTGCTGTGGTATCTGCCAAACCCCTGGAGCAAGACAAGCTCTTCTGGTTTCCTCAGATGGCTCAGCTGAAGTGCACAAGCTGCCTCCACTTCCAGTTTCGTTGTTAGTGGTAGCAGATAGGGAATAATTAGTCAGAAAGCAGCAAATTACCAATGTGGGGTCTAGTTCTCCTAACCTGAACACAACTAACCACCAGGTTGCTCCTGCCCCAGGAGACTACTCAATAATCCCATACCATCTGCAGCAAAGACTGGCTATGACTGGAGGTCAGCAAGGTATTAGAGAGTGACAACAACAATTCTTTCAGTCCCTTGAGGCAGGAGCTGGGGTTCTGCATGGCAAAATAAATCTGTTTGGGGATTTATCTCATCTTAGATCTGCATTTACCTGCAACACTGAACTTGGTCTCCTCAACAGTCAGAGCTGGATGCGGGTTAAAGAGCTGTAACCATGAGGGTAGACCCAGCTGCAGGAGATGAGCCAACAGGTTTAGATTTAACTCAGCAGTGCCCAAGAGCTCTAGACAAGCACATCCACTCGGGGGTATGCCTTAATGGCCACGGTGGTGTTAGATTGATGGTTGGGCTCAATGCTTTTAGAGGTCTTGTCCAACCAAAATGATTCAGTGACTCTGTGATCCTAAGAGAAAGGGAATCATACAGCCAGGAAGGTTATGCAGGAGCTCTGAATGAAGTGCTCACTCGAGAGCAAGCCCAAACCTCTGCCTCCCAGGCAGTTCTGTCACTGACATGGAGAAGACCTTCAAAGGTCTTCTAGTCCAACCCCTTGCAGTGAGCAAGGACATGTTCCATCAGATCAGGTTGCTCAGGGCCTCATCCAACCTCACCTGGAATGTTTGCAGGGATGGGACATCTACCACCTCTCTGGACAACCTGGGCCAGCGTTTCACCACCATCACAGCAAAACATTTCTTCCTTATATCCAGTGTAAATCTCCCCTTTTGCTTTCAAGCCATCACTTCTCATCCTGCCACAACAGGCCCTGTTAAGAAGTCTGTCCCCAGCTTTCTATAAGCCCTTTTTTAAGTACTGAAATGCCACAAAAAGGTCTCTCTGAAGCCTTCTCCCAGGTCTCTCAGCCTGTCCTCATTGCAGAGGCATTGCAGCCCTCTAGTTCTTCTAGACCTGCTCCAATAGGTCCATGTCCTTCTTGTGCTGAGGACTCCAGAGCTGAACACTGTACTCCAGGTGAGGTCTCCTCACAGTGGAACAGAAGGGCAGAATCACTTCCCTTGGCCTGCTGACTACAAGAACATCACTCCACACCACAATGGTGCTGTACTTCTAAAACAGGAGCCCTCAGGTCCTCCACAAAGCAGAAGTGAGGTTTGCCAAATCTCAGGTGAAGTACAAGACCAACTCCAAGGGAAAGTTGAGCAAAATCACCTCCCTCACCCCAAACTTCTGTTAGATAAAAGCAAGGTAGAAAAGAGACTTCAACAGAGGACAGCCCTGACACAGTCAAGCAGCACCAAGAAGTCCCCATGTGTGAACTGCTGCACCATATCATCTCTACCCATCTTTGATTTGCAGGGTCCCAGGTCATAGTCATCCCCAAAGCCCATCCTGAGTCTGAGCTCCTCTAACAGGTATCTGCTTTTTGCTTTCAACCAGAAGGCTTTGAAGCTGCTCCTGTGCCACATTTGCCCATGGCAGGCAACAGCTCTGGCGAGGGGCTGCGTTGGTGGATGCTGCAATCACCAAGGCAACACCTCCCCAGGCAGAAGCACGTGAAGAAATGAGTAAGGAGGCACAAATATCACTGCAGGACCCCCCACGAGGTGCCTCGGAGGAAAACTGACCCGAGGAGAGTTAAGACAGCTTTCCAGCCCTAAGCAGGATTAGCTAGAGATGAGGCCAATCACTGTCCCCAAGCCACACTCCATTTTGAATTCTGCACATGTCCTAGATCCATCAGTAAGATGGCAGTGCCAACAAGGTGGCCACCAAGGTCTTGGGACAGCCCTACATATTTTATAGGTCTCCTGAATGATTTATTCTCTGGGCTTGGCTTGCAGTTAACTCTCAGTTTAGCAGCTCACATGCTACTGACTCAAGTCACCCCTCTCAACTCAAACATGTTGTCTTCTGCCCGTTGTGTAAGCAAGCTAAGTCGCTTTAAGGAGCAGCTCTGAGCACGGGAAGCAGATGCAGATCTCCTCACTTGGTCACAAGTGATCCCACAGATCCATCTCTGACACCAGCAGGTGTCAGGTCTTTCTGACAGACCAGCACCAGCAACTCTGTATGCAGGACTAGGTAGAAAAGCAAGAGCTTAGGGGTTAACTCACCAGGTTCAGGTCCTTGTAGCCCTGATAATGATTTGCTTAATCAACAAACCATTTGGCAGGTTTCTTCAGCCCAGGAGCAATCAGCGCTTTGCTTTTTCAGGGCGGAAAAAAAACTCCAAACCAACCCTTTTGTAACAAGGAGCAACCAACTCAAGGACCCTTCACAAGGCACAGGGTAAATTGCTGCCTAATTTTCTTGCAGAGCCCTCACGGTTTGCAAGCCTTGATGCTCCTCTGGACAAACGCCCTTCCAGGAGGATCTACCAAGCGAAATATTTAGACCTGTTGAATTTATTCCTGCGAGCTCCTTAGAGCTGCTTTTACAAGCACCCAAGCTAGCTGGCACTTTCTCCTTTCCCCTATCGCCTCTCCAGTGTTTTCAAGCCGCAAGTTCCAGCCTGCAGCAGCTCTGCCCACGATGGGTGTCAGCCGCTGCCACCCCAACCGGCTCCTCTCTCTGCGAGGAAGTGACTTTATCCACCACGAAGGGCTGGGAAAGCAAACTCAGCCGCGCTTGCCAACCCCAAACCTTCAGCTCCCCGTTGCAAAGCAACACCGAACACCAGCGCCGGGGTATTTTGTGTGAGGTGTTCTTTTTGTTTGTTGGTTTTTTTTTTTTTTTTCCCCTGCCATGTTTTGATGGAGATGTGAGGACCACAGCATCATAAGATAAGGCTGCAACAGTGGTTTGGTTTTTTTGCCAGCCGTGCAGCGTTGCTAAACTACTACAATTTCCTTCCTCCCATCATAAGCAGGAAGATTAAAAAAAAAAAAAGAAAAAAAAAAAAGAAAAAGATAAAGCCTTTTTAAAAACCCAAGTGCAAACTCGCTCAGATAAACCAGAACCTCCTCCTGCAACGGCTTCTGGAAAGCTGCTTGAGCTCCTCAAGCTCACTCAAAAAGCCAAACCTGAGCAGAAAGTGCCCTCCTCCCCTGCACAGCACCACTAAGAAAAGCCGCAGCCAGCCTCCCCGCCATTGCACCTCGCTTCTTCTTTTCCCAACCAAGCATTCCTGCAGGCAGGGAGAACGAGGAGAATACAACATTTGGCTGCTGCTTCCATCCCACCCTGCAGCTTAAACAGCTGAGATGCTGCTCCCCCGCCGTAGCATCCTCCCGGTGCCCATCTCCGCATCCTCCCCTCCCCGCCCCCTTCTCCATGACCCTCTGGTACCTCGCAGCACCCCGGAGTAGGCAGCGATGATGGTCTTCATTGCGGGGGAAGATGGTCAGGTCCCGGCCAGGGCCATGAGATGGAGGAGGGCACGCAGCTCCGGGGCAGCCGGCAAGTAGGAGAAACACCAGCGGCGCATCCCTATATAGCTCTGAGAAGGAGGAGGAGGAGGAGGAGGGCGGGGAGAGGCGGGTCCTGGCAGCACACTCTGGTTCCTCAGCCCAGAGAGGAAAGGTCTTGGTCTCAGTGCTGCAGCTTGCGGCATGGGATGGGGATTTGGGAGCGGGGAGCAAGGAATTGGGGGGGGGGGGGTTACCCCCACACTCCCTGCAGGGTGTTTCTGTCCCTGACCTCATCAGTGTTTATAAATATGTAAAGAGTGAGTGCCAGGAGGCTGGAGCCAGGCACAGCTAGGTGATGCCTGGTGACAGGACAAGGGCCAAGGGATGGAAGTTGAGGCATAGGAAGTTTCATTTAAACATGAGGAGGGATTTTTAACCTGTGAGGGTGACAGAGCACTGGAACAGGCTGCCCAGGGGAGTTGTGGAGTCTCCCTCTCTGGAGATATTCAAGACCTGCCTGGAGGTGTTCCTGTGTGATGTGGTGTAGGTGATCCTGTTGTTGCAGGAGGGTTGGACTGGATGAGCTTTGGAGTTCCCTTCCAGCCCCCGATATTCTGTGATTCTGTTTTCCTTCTCCTCAACACAGAGTGGGGGAAAATGCTCCCAAGCCTCCACTAGCAGAAGGCATTTTAAGACACCATAGACTCTGAGAATGGTTTAGGTTGGAAGGGACTTTAAAGGTTATCTAGTTCCAACCCCTCTGCTGAGGGCAGGGACACCTTCCACTAGATCAGGTTGCTCAAAGCCCCATCCAGCCTGACTTTGAACACTTCCAGGAATGGGGCATCCACAACCTGTTCCAGTGTCTCACCACCCTTGCTGTGAAGAACTGCTTCCTCATAACTGATATATATCTCCTCTCTGTCAGTTTAGAACTGATATCCCTCATCCTATCACTATATCCCCTGACAAACAGTCCCTTTCCATCTTCTATCCTTACCCACTTCTTGCTCAGGTGCTCTCCTGCCCCATTCTTGGCTGATTTTAGCTTCCCCCATGGTATTTAAGGAGATTTAGATTCCCTAAAAGCATCAATAAATGAATATAAAATGTAGATAAAGATAGCATTTTAAAGTTGGGTTTTTTTTTAATTAATGGAGCCTTTAATGCCATCATTAAGTTTCATTTTCATTAAGACAGCCTTCAGCTATGCCCAACCCACTGACTAAGCCTCATTTTCTTCTCTTTACCATAAAATTTAAGGATCTGATTGAGACATTCACAAGAAATGAGGCATTATTTAGGTTGGCATCAAGATTTTAACGTAGCTGCACCTGGCAAGAGATTTCTATAGATGGGGACAGATGAGTCTGTCCCAGTTCTCATGAATGAGCCTGTCCCAATTCCCATCACATTAAACCAGAGCACTTTTCATAGGGGCATGTCTTGTCCCAGTTGTTAAAAGAGGAATGAGTTTGCTACACCTCTGATCAGACCTCCACCCCTTTCCTAATCTCAATTTCATCTTCTGTAATGTGAAGAAAATAAAAAGAATCTGCTTTTGAGAAGCACTTTGAGATCCCTTGAGGAAAATCCCATTGAAAACAGTGAGCATATACAGAGGACAGCCCCAAAACATCTCCAAAACCCCTTCAACTCTTGCCTCGTTTTCAGGGCTGTGTGTTGCTGAGCCACCAGGTTTTCCTGTTGCTCCTGGAGATGCTGCTGCTGCAACATTCACTTCTTGGCCCAGAGAGCTGTGTCTACCAGCATGTTTTGCAAACCCCTCATGTTTGCAGCTGTGGTGAGCTTAAAGCTGAGATTCAGAGGTGAAAGAGTGATTTGTTCCTCTTCCCAGTCCCCCGAGGCATTCCCATACCCATCTTTTTTTGAGTCAAGCTGGCACCAGGACTTGGTCATATCTCAGTTGGCCAAAGGGCCTTCCTCCAACTGTTGCTTGTTGAAATATGGATTAAAATGGAAAATTGCAAGAGGCTGTCTGAAGAAAGGGTCTTACCCAATAGCTCTTGGATAAGACCTCCAAAAGGGAGCCCGGAGCAGAAATAAATCACAACTACAATACAGATGAGTGAAATGGGGATGGGCTCCTGCCTGTTTATGTTCCCCACTGACTTCTCTGCAAATGAAGTAAGGACTGGAGTAGCTCTTCTCATTCATCTTAACTGGGATAGAAATCTGCAAAAAAATTATCCTGCTAGGTTGTGACATGATGAGAACTGAGTTCTGGGCTCCTCAGTCCAAGTAAAACAGGGAACTACTGGCGAGAGTCCACCAAAGGTTATGAAGATGTTGAGGGGCCTGGAGCATCTCTGTGAAGAGGATAGGCTGAGAGCCCTGGGGCTGTTTAGCCTGGAGGAAAGCAGCCTGAGAGGGGATCTGATCAATCCTCAGCAAGAGCTAAAGGGTGATTGGCAGGAGGATGGGATTCTCCCCCTTTACTCTGCTCTCGTCAGACCCCGTCTGGAGTCCTGTGTGCAGTTCTGGAGCCCCCAGCACAGGAAGGACATGGAACTGTTGGAGCAGGTCCAAAGGAGGGCCACAAAGATGTTCAGAGGGCTGGAGCAGTTCTGCTATGAGGACAGGCTGAGAGAGTTGGGGCTGTGCAGCCTGGAGAAGAGAAGGCTTCCAGGAGACCTTAGAGTAGCCTTCCAGTATCTGAAGGGGGCTGCATCAAGGCTGGGGAGGGACTATTGACAAGGTCTGGTAATGATAGGATGAGGGCCAATGGGTTTAAACTGGCAGAGGGGAGATTGAAACTGGATGTTAGGAAGAAGTTCTTTACAGTGAGGGTGGTGAGACACTGGCACAGGCTGCCCAGGGAGGTTGTGGCTGCTCCCTCCCTAGAGGTGTTCAAGGCCAGGTTGNTATATATATATATATGTAGTGAGTTGGATTGAAAGAGATCTCCAAAGGTCATCCAGTGGGCATCCTCCACTAGATCAGGTTACTCAGAGCCTTGTTGAGCCTCACTTTGAATATCTCCAGGGATGGGACCTCAACTCTCTCCCTAGGCAACCTGTTGCAGTGTTTCAGCACCCTCCTAGTGCAGAACTTGTTCCTAACATCCAATCTAGATCTCCTTTTCTCTAATTTTGAACCATTTCCCCTCATTCTATCACTCCAGACCTTTGGAAACAGTCCCTTTCCAGCTTTCTTGCAGACCACCCTTCAGCTATATTCATACTTTACCACACATTTGGGTGCAAATTCCCTGAATCTTGATGATCTTCTTGCTCTGTCTGCTCCAGTGAGGCTCCCAGCATGGAAGGGATGCATTAAGAAAATAAATTAAAATAAGCTAATGATTAAAAAAAAAAACAAAAAAACAAACCCAAAAACCTCTCAGTGCTTAATGAAGTATTACAGCTTGCAGGAGTACAGACAGAATCACAGAATCATGGAATCACAGAACCACGGAATCACAGAACCACGGAATCACGGAATCACAGAATCATGGAATCACAGAATCACAGAACCACAGAATCACAGAGTGTTAGAGGTTGGAAGAGACCTCAAAATGTCACCCAGTCCAGCCCCCCAGCCTCCCTGCCCAAGGATCACCTTGGGTAGGTCACATAGGAACACATCCAAGCAGGCTTTGAATGTCTCCAGAGAAGGAGACTCCACAACCTCTCTGAGCAGCCTGCTCCAGGGCTCTGGCACCCTCATAGTGAAAAAGTTTATCCTTATGCTTATGGCTCTGCTCCAGCTTGCACCCTTTCATATCCCCATCCTGGGTATCAGCTTGAAGACATCTTGGAGGTACAAACTGTGACACCATATTTCTTGGGAGGAAGGAAAAACCAAGCACAGCTCCATGAGGACACATCCGAGCCCCGGGACAGCCTCTGCCTTCATGTGCTTTGAGCAACAGCAGCAGCAAACTGGCTGCCACCCAACACCAACCTCACCTGCTTCACCACAACTTGTCCTACAACTTCTTTTTCCCCTCTGTTCAGCTCACTGACTGTGAGAAAATGGCTCCAAATAATAGATTACAAATTGCTTGGCTCTGCTCCCTGTGAGGATCTATTTTCCCAGCAGGAAGATGTGCACCACAGTGCTAAATGTGGAATAAACATGGCTTGTTTTGGCTCCTTGCTGAGTGTTGGTGCAGGAGATAGATGACCCTGTCTATTATTAACCCATATGCCTGGCAGGATTGTTCTGGAACAGTGACATCTTTTCAAATACTCTGCTATTACAGAATCACAGAACCA